>APFE030997544.1:32633-43771 GCA_000404065.3 Pinus taeda
ACATATTCTCCCATGGATAGCTTTATATTATGGCACTTTCTAGAGCAATTTATGGTTCCTCCATTTGCAACCATCACTTGACACTCTGGTGCTGGATATAGGAAGAAATTCAATTCCTTGGCGATCTTACAATGAATAAAATCATGGGCAATACCCGGATCAATCAACATTATTACCTTTTTCTTCTTGATATGTCCTTCTATCTTGAGGGTTTGAGGAGTGTTAATTCCTACCATTGCATTACAAGATATGGTCGAATTCAATTCTTCTTTCTCTAGGTTTGGTTCCTGGTGTATATCCTCTTCTTTTGACGTTTCTTGTTCCTTTTATTCCTCCTCTTCGCAATCTATGTAAAGTGATTTATTCTTAGTACACTTATGTCATTTAGTGTATTTTCTATCACAGATGTAACAAAGCCCTTTTTCTCTTTTTTCTTCCAATTTTTTTTTTTTATCAACCTTGTAGATTGTGGAAGGCTAGGGGCAACAACACTTACTTATTTATAGTTGTGAGTGGTAGGCTTCCTCGTTGCCATACTTTTTCTTTCAATTTTTCTTGCCAACTTGAATGCTTTCTCCAATGAATCAGATTCCCAAAGGTGAACCTCATGTTGGATGTTATCCTTTAAAGTCCCTATGAACACATAAATCCTATGCTAATCTGGAATATATTTTACCCTTATATTCAATTTTTGGAATTCTGCAATGTGCTCCACCCTTGAACCCTTTTGTTTGATATTTATCAATTTGCTAAAGAAGATGTTTCTTTTTGTATTCTCATAATGTGCTATCATTTCCTCCATAAAAGTTGACCAAGTGACAATTTGTTTATGAGAGAAAAGACATCGATACCATACAAACTGATTGGGTTCCAAATATAAAGTTGCAATGCATACATTTTGTGTGTTTTGCACTTTAAGGAGATCGAAATATTGCTCCATTTGTAGTATCCATGTTACAGGATCCTTGCCATCAAACTTCCTCATATCGAACTTTGGAACATGATTAATCTTCAATCAAATGTTAGATTCTATGAAATAATCATTAACATTACTTTTGTTCTCATAATGAATTTCCTCTACTACCTTTTCACCATTAGGAAGCATTTTGTGTAGCAACTTTACCAAACCTCCTTTCAAACCTTCCCTGTCTTTCTTCAAATCTTCGATGTTTTCTTTTAGTTTTGCTTCTAAACCATCCATATTAGCTTCCATTCCTTTCTTTAAACCATCTATCTTAGCTTCTATTACTTTTTGTGAGAGTGAAATTTGTTGCACTTGGTTTCGTAATTTTGATATATCATGTTGCATTTCTTCCTTTTCCTCACGAGTCATGGTAGAGATTTCAGGTTGCTTACTAGGTGTTTCCATTTTCTTTCTTCGGGCCATTCGTTAATGATAATTATGATTTAGTGTTCCCTCTGAATCACTTCAAACTAATTTTTGAAACCAAACTTATGCAAAATTAAAAAAAAAAAAAAACTACACACATTTTTTTTATCTTTGTAGGAGCTCGATATTAAATCTGATGTATGTCCGTAATTTTGGATTTCCAAGGTTTGAAGTTTTGTCTTGTGGTATCCCTATGAGTCCTCATTCTAACCCCACTAGTCTGATAAATATTGGATTCTTCAAGAAATATTTTTGCCAAATCTCCCACGATGACTTGATTATAGACAAGTTCAATAGAGCGAACTTGTATGACCTTCCATGTGTCCCTTTCTTGACCATCGAACCTGAAAAAAATACACAGAAAACTAAGGTCTGTACTATTTCTGTAACTTCTTACTAAATTTCAATCTGATGCTCAGATAAAAAGTTATGACAATTTTCCCAAGGTCACTTGTTTGGGATGTAATTCGGGAGCCTGCAAAAACCATAGCTTCCTTGGCTCATATCTCCTCAAATATAGCGGGAAAAGATCTCAAATTTGGATGCGAGGTTCATCAAAATTTTGTCTCAAATGGGTTTTAATTTCAGCTTTTGTAAGATCATAGACAAAACTTTATAGTGAACATTCCACGATGACCTGTTTGGAGCAGCGAAATCCTAGAATACAAAGCTCTGAAACCAAATGTTATGCAACCAACTCACAAAATAGAAGGAAAGATAGATCAATGACTTCAAAATAAGCCATTTTGAGGGGGTAGGCTCCATTACATTACACAAATGAATAATTATTGGATGATACAAATGACAAGACCTCCTTTCTATATATAGGAGTCTAAGGGGTCACAATATAATTAGAGCCGACATAACAATAATATTCTAAGGGCACAACAATAAAAAGAGTGGGCTTCTAAGGGGCACAATAATAACAATATGGGGACTAAATGGGCACAAAAATACAATAAGGGGGTTGCACTAATAACAAGAACGGGCTACACTAGTAGTATAGGGACCTAACAATGCTACTATGGTATCTAAACAATATCGTAAAGGTCTTGAAGCTAAGATCATCTCTCTAAGAGAAAATATTGAAAAATCAGATAAGCGGAATGAAGAAATACTTCAAGCATTTGAAGAAAAAGAAAGTGGGCTGAAATATGAGATTCTTAAATTAAATGAGCAAGTGGAAGAAGGGTTGAAGAAGGTATGAAGAAGCAGTATCTAGAAAATGAAAAGTAATATCAAAGAATGGAGGTTGAAGTAAACGTCCTAAAAGGTAAATTAGAAGAAAATGATAAACATTTGCGATTTCAAGATAGTACTAAGATTTTGGATAATATTCTTAGTAGTCAAAGGTCTCCCTCTATCAAATTTGGCATTGGTTTTCATGAAACTATTGAAGGAGAATATTGTTCACAAGTTGAGGCAAGGAATTTAAAGGGTAACAATATGAAACCTAAAATGCTCAACAAAGAGATAAGAAGTCAACCTGATAAAAAAACAAGGAAAGTGAATCTTCAAAGAAAATCATTTAATCCTATTGTTAATCAATTCTCTCCTCTGATCAATAATTCTGAATGTTTTATATGTCATAATTATGAACATGTTGCAGCAATTGCATAAGTAGAATGTTTCAACCACAAGCAAATAACTGCTTCACAAAAAGATCATCAACTTCGAGGTACTCAGGATTCTTTAAAGGATATTGTTTTTCTTGCAATATATATGGTCACAAAGCTATTGATTGCAATAGAAGGAATATGAAATAGAAATATTATGATTCCTTTGCTCACATAAGATGTTATTCTTATAAAAATTATGAGCATGTATCAAGAGAATGCAGGAACAAATCTATGGATAAGAATATTTATGTCATAAGACCTTAAAAAGACAGATCAACCAACATTTTTCATAATAAGCCAAAAGAAGAAGAACATATAATGTGTGGTCTTCCTCTCTACTCATTTGAAGAAAAAGATGAATGGTACATAGACAACGGATGCTCTCGTCACATGCTTGGAGATAAGAGTAAGATGGAGTTTCTCAAGAAAAACTAATATGGTAATGTTATTTTGGGAAATAATGCTCCAACAAAATTTTTGGGAAAAGGTAGAGCCATAATTAATAAACATAGAGGAGAAACTGATACTTTATTAGTTCAAGGGCTAAAGCAAAATATTCTAAGTGTAGGTCAAATTGAAGATAAAGGAAATATAATTGTGTTTACATCAACCAAGTGCGAGGTTATGGATGAAGAAACTAGAAAAGTCATAGCAAGAGGATATAGAAACCCAAAAAACTATATGTGCTTGAAGAACTAAATTATCATAGATATGAGGAGGATTGTAGTCCATTATTCTTAAACGAATACTTCTCACAGTGACTACAGAAGTGATGTGAGGTACCTGACCTCATAAGAATAGAATATGATTATCAGGGCCTTAGGATTAGTGATGTGTAATCTCAGGGGAGCCAAAGTTGTGAAGTTTTAGTATTCTACTTTCTGTAGGTGGATCCTTTGAAGAAAAATTGCATATATACGTGAGTTCTAATCTGAACAATCATGTATGTTTTGCTATGATGAAAAGTGGGACAGACTAAGGAAAGGGCTCTAATATGCTTAAGATAGTTATTAATCAACTTTCTCGTTCTGACTTTGGTTGGTTACAGTTAGTCGATGCTACCTAGAAATGGTATTGGATTATAATGGTTTATTAGTTGATGCAATATGACATGGATTTATTGATTGATGAAGTTTCTTTGATGACCTTACTGATGGATGACTTGATGTGATCAAACCTGAAAGTAAACAGTGGGCACAGGTTCAGGGGGAGCATTGGCTATGCTTCTAATAATGAATTGTTGGAATTATGTTTTATTTAAAACTCCTTGGTACACAATGATGCTTATCAATGGTGATGTTGCTTATGTTATTGAAGTTCTTGAATGATGATGCATGAGTTGCTAATTATGGGTGATGCTCATCAAATGTAGGATGATCGATAACTGTCTACTGATAATACATTTATGATATGTTGGGGATTGTTGTGGAATGAACATGTTGACCTTGTTATGATTATTTGATGATGATAGAATATTATTTGATGATGCATATGGTACATATGTTATGTTGCTTATATGTTGATCTTCATAAGTTCAAGGAGATAAATACAGCTTGATTATACAACCTCATTTTTTATTATGATAAGTGTGACTCATTACTTTTATATTGTTGTCATTATGCCTTCAAATATACATAAGTTGCACATGGTGCAGCTATGGATGATTATTACTACAATGATTAGATCTCACATATGCTGCGTAAGGTATATTTTTTGAGAATTGTTGCTCTTAATGGTATCAAGGAGATGGGTTACTAACAAAGTTTGATAAATGATGGTGAACTCATGGTTTGTTATTGATGACTTTTCTCATTGATGAGAAGCTATATACATACTACTATCTCTATGTCATGGGATATCATTGATGGGTGAATTACAGATAAGGATCTTATGGATGATTACTTAAGTAGAATATTGATGAAGTGATGTTGGTGTGATAGTTTTTCTTGCATGAAGAAAATGGGCCAAGAGAATGATGTTACTGTGGGTTTCATGAAGACATCTGCTAAATGATACTTGGAGACATGGAATATTCTTGGTTAATGCATGAAAAGCTATTCTTTGATGAAAATGGATTGAGTATTTTCCTACTAAGAGAAAGAACATGTTGGCCTTGATGAGGTCAAGGGTATGAGTTTATAGCAGATCTCTATGGAAAATATTATGCTACATACTTGGTCACAGGTTGATGATATTAAAGCTACATTGTCTTATATTGCAAATTGAAGATGAAAATGTGCATGTTGTTGTTCATGTTGTTGCTAACAGATGCTTATGGTGTAGATCCTATATGGTGTATGATAGATGTTGATGACTATCATGGTCTCTTTGAGGTCTCTTTAGTCATGGTTATAAATTTCATATATGTCTCTTTATGTAAAGGTCATGTAAAGATTTATGATGTAATAACTGTGAAATTCAGTCATTTATGGACTATTGTGGTCAAGTCATGTAATGTTAGGATATTCTGACACATAGGAAATAGTTAAGTATAATTTGGTCTAGTGTAGAGTTAGGTAAAGTGTGTTTCTTTACTATGTACTTTTGTAACTTACAATCCGACGGTCACAATATGTAGTGATTCGACGGTTCATTCTCTCCTCGGTATTACCGACACTTGATCCGTGGCTTAACACTCAATTGGTCCATGATCTCTATTTAAAGAGTATGGAGGGTTATTTGCAGTGTAACCGTTCATGAGAGAAGCTTATGTAAATTTTCATTCTTTTATTAATAAATTACCTGAAGTGGCTACGTTGGCTCAGGCCATGCACTATTTCCCTCTTTGAGGATTTTAACTACGTCAACAATACTGGTGTATTGATCTGTGATATGTTTGTGAATGGTAACCTTTGGTGTTTTATCTGAGGAACTTACCCTGTAAATTCCTACATGGTATCAGAGCCAAGTTGAGGGCCACATCCGTTGGTGATCCAAATCTGAAGCCGGTAGAACTGCATCCGACTGCCGTTTCCTAGATCTATTGTTTTTGACTGATTTCGAGCCAAGATAATTGCTCTATTGTGTTAGGAGCATCTGTTCCAGTGAGAAACCCCTTTTGTTTCACGCGAAAAGGTTTCTGGTAGCCCTAGCTATGTCATTTTTAAGATCTGGAGGTATATAGTGTTTATTTGTAGTTTCTAGTTATTTTCTCTTTGTTTATTTCAGTTTATTTATCTCTTTGTTTTTTATTACCAGATCTATACCTTTCATTTCTACGTATTCTCTTTGCCCCGCGATTCTGTGCGATCTGGGCAAATCAGAAATAGAAAGGAATTTTTTTTTCTCATGCGTATGCTCTTTTCCGCCGCGCCTTAGTGTGATCTCAGAAAATCAGAAACATTGAGGAAAATTGTTAGTTTCCGGGTAAAGCTAACTTCAAACCATAAGGTTTGTTTTTTTTTTTTTTATGTCCGTTTTGGGTTTTGTGGTTTTTGTTTGTAAAAAAGATTACTTTTATGAGAATAGAGTTTGAGTTTAAGTTTTTTTTTTTGTTGAGTTATTTTTCGAAAAAGCACATGTAACTTATGTTTTAAAGTTACTTTATGTAAAAGTGTTTTCACCCATTATAAAAAGTGAGTCACTTATAATTATAAGGTCTTTTTATCTTTTATTTAAGTTAGAATATAGTGGGTAGCTCATAAAGTACCATTGTAAAAGTGACTTTCACTTATTTATAAAAGTGACTTTCACTTATTTATTTTTAAGTGAGCTAATTAGATTAAGTTTGGAAAGGGGCAGATATTTTTAAATATAACATTATCATTCATTTCTGCACATTCCCGCACTTCGTCGGCATCTTCAACAACTTTTCTTCAAAAAGCCATAACTTCTTCATCCGGAAGCAGTTTTTAGAGCCGTTTTTTTTAATCACCCTAATTTTTCGAGATCTTTTCATTGGAACACTTAGTTTCAACATCTATAGCTTCAGTTTTTGTTAAAATGGAAAGTCCATGCCAATTTATTCTTGACAGCACCAACTACTTCCAATGGTGGTCCTTCATTGTGGATTTACTTAGAAGTAAAGGTCTTTACAGTATAGCTTCAGGCCAAGAAACCAAACCGAAAGATGAAGATAAGACAGCCAAATGGGAAAATAGGAAAGATCAAGCACGTGGGTTGATAGGGATGTCTATTTCTCCTGACCTTAGATTCCATATCACAAAACTTGATACTCCTAATGAAGCAATGAAACAGATCACTAAAGTTCTGGAATTAAAAATGAACTTAGAGCCCATCAACTTGAAAATGAGTTGCTTACATTGGACCCCAATAATTTTTCTTCCATTGAAGATTTTTTGTCCAAGTTCAAGACCTTAGACTTCTCTTGGAAGGTGTTAAGGTTAAGAAAGAATATGGTAACCTTATCTATTCCATTATTACTAGGTTGGGACCAGCCTACTTTGTGTTTGTTTCCACCTTCCATTCTATAAGAGAAGCCTTCATTTCTCAAGGACAAGGCTACAAGTCCCCTTCCTTTGATGCCTTTTTTGATTCTTTAATAAGAGAACAAGAAAAAATCTTACACCTTGATCTTCTTAATCTTGGAAATTCTTCTAAGAAAGCCTTAGTTGCCCAGCAGCAACCAAATTCAAAGAATCCTAAGAAGCCATATCCTAAAAAGAATGGTCCTAAACTAAACAAGGGGCCTAAGCAATTTCAGTCTCAAAATGAAAAATCATTTCAACAAAATCATAAGGCAAATAAAAACAAAGGGAAGAAGACTGATAGACATTGCCACTTTTGTAATCGAGATAGCCACTTAGAATCCAAATGCTTTAAGAAGATGGAAGCCTTGGAAGCAGCAATGAAGAAGCATAACATCCATTTGGAGCACTCTTCATCTTCAACTTCATCTTCAGGAATAACACTTTTTGCATGTGGTTGTCAAACATCTCGATCTGGATATGCACTAAATGTATCTTCTTCTTCTAATTCCCATGAGTGGCTCATTGATTCTAGAGCTTCTTATCACATGGCCAAAAACAAAGCCATGTTTTATTCCTTAAATGATTGTAACACCAAAAATATATATGTTGGCGATGATAGATCTCTTAGTGACAATGGTCAATTTAATGATTTATTATGTGTTCCAACCTTATCCTGCAACCTTCTATCTGTATATCAGATAACTCATTCAAGTGAAGGTAAAATTGTTGAATTTTCACCTCACGATGTTGTAATTAAGGACCTAAGAGATCTTAGACATATTTTAACTACTGGCATTGTTGATGATTCTACAAGGTTGTATAAGTTTAACAACTTTGGGTCATCAAATCTTCCCTCAGTTTTTGTTGCTCATAATGATGAAATGAGCAAACTTTGGCATCAACGATTTGGTCACTTAAACTATTGCTCCCTTCAGAATCTATGTAAAGAAAATATGGTGATAGGTCTTCCAATGGTATCTTGCAGAGATGTTGTTTGTTCCGGATGTGTACTCAGAAAACATCATTGGGATAGTTTTGAAAAACGTGCCTCTTTGCATGGCTCAACCCCTTTATAGCTTGTGCATAGTGATTTATGTGGTCCACTTCCAGTTGTTTCATTCTCTGGCTACAAGCATTTCTTAACTTTCATTGATGATTTCTCCAGATGCACTTGGGTATACTTCTTAAAACTCAAGAGTGAAGTATTTAACATGTTCTTGGCCTTTAAGGCCTTTGTTGAAAAACAATCTGGACATCAAATTCTTAAGCTAAGATCTGATAATGGTGGAGAATATGTTAACAACACATTCATCAACTTTTGCACTGAGAATGGAATTCAAATGCAACGTACTGTTCCATATACTCCACAACAAAATGGTGTAGCTGAAAGGAAGAATCGCACCTTAAAGGAAATGGCTAATTGTATGCTTCAATCTAAAGGACTTAGTCTTAATTATTGGGCAGAAGCAATTAACTGTGCAGATTACATAATAAATCGCACTCCTAATAAGGTTTTAAAGAATATCACTCCAGAAGAAGCATGGAGCTCAATTAAACCAGATGTGAGTCACTTTCGTGTTTTTGGAAGTGAAGCATGGGCCCATATTCCAGATGAGAAACATAAAGCTTTAGAACCTAAGAGTGAAAAATGTATTTTTGTTGGATATTCTGAAGATGCCAAAGGATATACACTTATTCCACTTAAGTCCAAAAATGTTATCATTAGAAGAGATGTAAAGTTTGCTGAAAATATATCGGCCTATGAGCCTAGTTCGGCGGATGTGCCACCTCTCTCTATCTCTTCTACTTTTGAAAATATTTCTTCTTTAGATGATGAAAGCGAGGATGACAATCCTCCGCAACCTTCTCAGGATCCTCCTTCAGCTCCTCAACTTCCAAAATGGGTCCGTGCTACTCGGGATGTAGCAGGTGATCTTGCTGGTGATCCTACAGATCAGCGACATACACATTCTTAGTTCGATAGAGCCCCTTCTTTACTGGCTCAAGCTTCAGTGAATTATGATCCTGACACCTTTGCAGAAGCTTCAGGCCATCCAGATTGGGACGCAGCTATGAATGAAGCATATCATTCATTATTGGCAAACGATACATGGGATCTTGTTCCTCTACCAAAGGGATGAAAACTTGTTAGATGCAAATGGGTTTACAGAACCAAGTATGGACCAGATGGGAAAGTTGATAAACATAAAGCTCGTCTTGTTGCTAAGGGTTTTTCACAAGTTGAAGGCATTGACTATACTGAGACCTTCTCCCTTTGTTGCCAAAATGAACTCTATCCGCCTTGTTATTTCCCTTGCTGCCTATTTCAAATGGGAAGTCCATCAGATGGATGTTAAATCCGCCTTCTTGCATTGGGACTTGCATGAAGAAATCTATGTGGAACAACCTATTGGCTTTATACAAACAGACTCCAGTCTTGTATGACGGCTTAAGAAATCCCTTTATGGTCTCAAGCAAGCTCCTCGTGCTTGGTATGCCAAAATGGATAGCTTTCTTTTAGAATCTGGCTTTTCTAGGTGTCATTCTGACAATACTGTCTACACCAAGAAAGTGGGCAACTCTTTTATCATCCTTGTCCTTTATGTTGATGATCTTATTCTTACTGGTAGTGATCCCAACCTTATAAACCATGTGAAGTCCAGCCTTAAAAAGAAATTTGAAATGACAGACTTAGGACACTTACACTATTTCTCGGTCTTCAAGTCTTGCAATCCAAGGAGGGCATTTCCCTTTCCCAGTCCAAGGTATGCTTGTGATATTCTTCGTCATTTTCACATGGAAGATTGTAAGCCAGCTCCTCTCCCTTTCAGTCTGGAGTCAAACTTTCAGTCTCTTGTACTTCTCCTGAAGTTGATGCTACCTTATACCGTCAACTTGTAGGAAAACTCTTGTATTTAACCCATACTCGTCCTGACCTTTCCTTGCTGTTGGCCTTTTTGCTCGTTTTTTGCAAAACCCCCGTGAAAGTCATTGGAAAGCAGCTAAAAGAATACTTCGTTATGTTCGAGGTACAATACAGTTTGGGATTCATTACAGTGCCAAAGCAACTCCTCTATTAGTTGGTTTCACTGATTCTGATTGGGCTGGTGACCCTGATGATCGGAAGTCTACTGCCCGTTATGTCTTCACTCTTGGTTCAGGACCTATTACATGGGCTTGTAAGAAACAGGCTGCCATTTCTCTTTCGTCAGCAGAAGCAGAGTATCGTGGTGTCGTGGAAGCTAGTAAGAAAGCCTTGTGGCTTCGTCAGATCCTATCAGAATTTGGCTTTGAGCAGCAGCATCCGACTACACTTTGGTGTGATAATCAAAGTGCCATTCAGCCTTGCAAAGATCCAGTTCAGCATCAGCGCAGCAAACACATTGAACTACACATGCACTTCATCAGAAAGCTCATTCCTGACCATGTTCTTGAAGTGCAATATTGTTCAACAGATGATCAGGTTGCAGACATCTTCACAAAGGCTCTCACAGAGCGAAGTTCACTAAACTTCGATATATGCTTGGAGTTCAGGAAGTTGTCACTAAGGGGGGATAGGCTCTAGTGCCTCCTTCCTTCTCCTATTGTGTCATATTTGTAAATCCTTCAATCCTATCCCAAGTTGTTCTTAAGGGGGGATGTTAGGATATTCCGACACATAGGAACTAGTTAAGTTCAACTTGGTCTAGTATAGAGTTA
>APFE030997544.1:44749-72829 GCA_000404065.3 Pinus taeda
AGTGATCTGATGGTTCATTCTCTCCTTGGTATTACCGACACTTGATCCGTGGCTTAACACCCGATTGGTCCATGATCTCTATTTAAAGAGCATGCAGGGTCATTTGTAGGTTAACGGTTCATGAGAGAAGCTTATGTTAAATTTCATTCTTTTATTAATAAATTGCCTGAAGTGGCCATGTTGGCTCAGGCCGTGGACTGTTTCCATCTTTGAGGGTTTTAACCATGTCAAAAATACTGGTGTATTGATCTGTGATTTGTTTGTGAGCGGTGTCCTTTGGTGTTCTGTCTGAGGAACTTACCCTATAAATTCCTACATATTTCATTGGCAATTGTGGTGGTGGTTGTATTGCTCAATGATATATTTCCAATGAGGTATCATACACGTCAAATGGAGATAATAATACTAGGTTACGACCCCGAGAGGTTGGCTTCCTAACTAACCCCAACGGGGCCTATAAACTAGGCGTTAGATCTCCTTGGGTCAGGGTTTTGGTTGTTTAGGTTTTCTCTTATTATTTAATAATAAAAAGGCCCATGAGCCTCATTGTAACACAATTTAGAGGCATGTAGCCACCACATCTCTTCTTAGAGATAAGCTATCATCGCTCAAGCTAGTCTTCTTTCAATTATGTTTGTAAATGTACTTAGTATTTGATATTAATGAAATGAAGTGTTATTTCTACTGCATCTCTGTATTTATGGTTATATCTGTAATTTGTTGCGTTCCTGTTTAAATCTAGATCATGCAAGAACTATATGATATTTGAATTCTCATGGGCTATTCATAGTAACACATGCAAGCATGCCATAAAGGTCGATTTTTTGTACTTCTCATCATAGGGTTCAAAGCCATTATTGGATGATAATGCAGGGGCGATACGTTTTTTGATGTAGCAGATAATACATTCAATGGTCATCTCAATATAACTATGGAGACAACAATTGTTGATGCAAATGTTGATAGAACTCCTATGGTCATTGGAATTTTTTGATCAAGATGTTCAAGCACTTTAAAAAACTCTCAAGAGATAGTGAGCCTATTAAATTAAAAGGATGGTCAACGAGGCTAATAATCGACACATGTTTGATTTTAACTCGACACTTGGTATACGAACTTTTGAGTCTTTTCTCAAGTAAAAGAAGAGTTTCCTCATCCCTACAAATAAAAGGCAAAGAAGTGAACAAAATAAAGGTTTAGAAATTGATTTGAAAGTGCATCCATCTAAATATGAACCATTCGAGTTTACATCTATGCACAAAAGAGGATGTCCTTGCTCAAGAAATGCATGAACTTCTCCTATTGTGACAGGTATATTTCATCTAACAAAATATTGTATACATGTAATATAATTTATTTTTATGCTATGATAGGATCTGACCAAAATTGCATTGGTATTATAGATTTAGAAGCTTCTCCTATTGATCTTCTTCCTTCAGAACATGTTGGACGAATTGAAAATCTGGTTTTTGTTGTTCAAGGTTTAACATAAGAAATGATTTTATATTTTTATATTACTCATTGTCATGGATTTTGTCTCAATTATATTTTTATTACTATATTGGTTTTGTTGACCCAATATAATGAAGTTGATTATTTATATTATAGGTAATTGTAGAGGGCATATACTTTTTTGTGTTGATTTATGAAGAAAATGCATCACAATTGTTCTATCTTGAGGTGAGGATAAAAGTTTAATACTAATTGTTTTACATATTTCATATATATGATTAGATGCTTTCTCTAAATCGATATATGTAACCATAAAAGACAACCTATTGTTATTTCAATTGCATAATTGCATGATATTCTTCCTTCATTTCACTTGGAGATAGAGAATAATACTCTTAAATGAGTTAGTACTTTAACTTTGGCCTGAGGAGCTAGCACTTAGGAGTCTTGACCTCAATAATTTTGACCTGGGCCTCAAGAAAATCCCAACGTCATTGTTCCATAGGTCACAACTCCCAAGTAGAGTACTTCTAGCCCTAAAAGTAGGTGTTGGTAATAGAGTACTTCTAGCCATAAAAGTAGGTGTTCGTAAAAATATTGCACTATATATTGAAATAATAGTTAATTGAATATCGAGTTTTTAATATTTAGGTATAAATTAGTTAGTATGAAAGCTTTCATTAACATCTTTTTTATAAGTTAACATTTTTTGGCTTATAATAATAATTAACTTTCTTATGTTAAATATTTATGAATACTACAATAAATAATAACATCATTGTGAGTATATAAGTTTTGTTTACCTATTTTAAAAGCATTTTTTATTGTATTAATGGAATTTTGAGGTTAAAAAATTGGCCTCAAAATAAAATAAAAAATGCAGTAACAAAGTAACTTTAAAATAAGTAATAATATTCAAGGTCAAGATATCATGCAAAATAAAAAATCTATTTTTTTAAATGTATTTTGGATATCTATTACTCAAATGTAAAGTCTAGGCATGAGATGGATATAAACCTAAAAAGAGAATAATACAAAAATATAATTAAATACATAATACATATACATATACATATACATATACATATACATATACATAACATATACATATACATATACATATACATAATACATACATAATATATATATATATAATATATACTATATATTTTTTTTTTTTTAATTCATAATTTTTATTTTAGTATTTTCTTTTTTTTTTCCCATGGAAAATTTCGTAATTTTCATTAATAAAAGAAAATTACATTTTGTAGATGCTAAGCATATGCAGAGCATAAGGCATTGCCTGTCCAAAATAAGTTTAAACGATGATATAATGCTCCACGTAGGGAGCAAACTGTTCAAAAAGAAAAAAAGCATTATGGTCTCTACGCAAAGAGAGTATATTTCAGCTTAGTTTTGTAATAGTATGAAGGAAAAAACAAAAATATTTACATATAAACAAAAAAAGTTCTTGACTCATATTGAGCCTTCAATTATGCTTCTAGATCTATGAACGGTCTATGATAGCGCTGATAGGTAACACCATCCTTCTCCTGATGTATCAACCAAGTACCATCATCCATGTGTGCTGCCTCCTTGGATAGGTGATCAACAACTATGTTGTGCTCCCTGTAGATGTGATGGCAAACAAAAGAGTCAAAAGTCAAGATGAGATTGTGAATATGATCCAAGATATGCCTCAATGAGTATGCATTACAATTAGAATTTTTATTTATCCAATTTCATACTAATTTTGAGTCACCAAAGAGTTGCAGGTTCTTGCACTGTTTGTCCAGGGCAAAAATGAATGAGGTATTTGGTAGTTATGAGCTCAGTGTAGTTATTGGTGCCTCTGCCTAGACCCATTTGTATTTTAAAGGAATGGGTTTTTGATAAATGTAATATGGCTCCCCCCCCCACAACCTATCTCCTTTGCCGATCCATCAAAATAAGCCCACGGCATGGAGGTATTTATGTCTTCCGACGTGATGTTCTTGTGATGTTGTTTAGTGGTCTATTCTGGGATAGAGTGATAGTCAGCTATAGTTCTAGACAGTATAGAGGGCGAGTGTAGAGCCTTCTGCTGAAATATAGTGTTGTTCCTAGCTATCTATATAGCCCAACAAGTGAGTAATGGTAAGTTTCTCTCCTTTCCTGTGGCGGCCTTCCACCAGTTGTTCCATGCATATATTATGATGTCACTGTGCCACCGACTTGATATGGGAAGCGATGTGTGTAAGCTGTTCCATAGCTCTTGGGTCGTAGGATAGTCCAGAAAGAGGTGATCATTGTCTTCACTACATTTTCTGCAAAGGTGACACTAAAAAGGTCCTAAATAAGATCGCTTCATCAAATTTGCACTAGTCGGGATTTTGTTGTGCAGAACAGACCACATTAGCAACCTCGTTCTAGGGGCTGCTTTTAGCTTCCACATAAGATTCCACCAAGGCTCAGTGGCTTGGGGCTTATAAGGTTCCATCAACACAAGGTATCCTATCTTGGGTGCATATGAGCCATGTTTAACATTTCCCATATAAGTTCATCGTCCCCTTCTGTGATCCTGATGTGGGCCTAAGTTAATGTAATTAGGTAGTCACGCCAGTCATGTTGCCAATGCGGAGGGATATTTAGAGAGTGCCCTGATTTCCAGGCCTGTTGTGTCATGGTAGATCGAGCATAGTGATCTAGATCAGATTCTCCATGTCAGTCCATTTCGAATAAGACTCGCAACATTTATTACAACCTTCCAAATGATGGATATGTTTAAGGTATGCCTTTGTTCTTATCTAATATAGTCTAGAGGGTTGGAAGGGGTAATATATTTAGAGACAACTACCTTCGTCCATAGGCTGCGATTGTTGAGAAATTGCCATCCTAATTTTGTTGCAAATGCTTTGGAGAAGATATCTAATCTCTTGATCCCCCAACCTCCCCACTATTTGGGCAAGGCAAGGGTTTCCCATCTGGCATATGCAAAAATTCCCCTAGGTTGTTTCCCCTTCCATAAGAAACGATAGCATATGTTTTGTAATCTGGCCAGTATTCCTTTAGGGATCCAAGCCAACATCATCTAGTATATGGGCGTTGCTTCCAGAACAACCTTGATTAGGACCAACCTGCCTACTCTTGACAGATATTTATGGTATCAGATATTAAGGCATTTTTCTACCTTGGTGATTAGCCAGGGCTAATCAACTATTTTATATCCATGTGGCTTTAGTCGATAATCGAGGTACCTCACCCCTTCTTCCATAGGCAGGAGAGTAAAGGAGAATCTCCTAAGCTCATATTGTACTTAATGTTGTGAGCATCCCATAGCTATAATAGTGGATTTTGCTTCATTCAGCACCATTCCCGTAGCTTTTTGGAATATTGCAAATGCATTGTATAGAGATGTTAGCTCGTCGATGCCTCTGTTGAGGAAGATAAGTGCATCATCAACAAATCGCAGGTGTGTCAGAATGCAGGAATCAGTGATCTTAATTCCCATAATCTGCCCTTGCCTGTGGTCTTCTCCAATAATTCTACTAAGACCCTCCATTATGAGGAGAAATAGGAAGGGGGATAGAGGGCATCCCTACCTAAGCCCTCATTCCGCATGAAAAAAGGGGGATGCCAAACCATTGATTAGTACACTATAAGAGACATTGGTTATACAACACATGATCCACTTAGTGAAGGTATAGGGGAAGCCCAAATGAGTTACCAAAATTCGGATGTAGAGCCAACTGAATCTGTCGAAAGCTTTAGAAAGGTCTACCTTCAATATCATACCTTTTAGTTTTTTGAGTTGAACAGTGTAGAGAAGTTCCTGAGCAGTGCCTACCACTTTGTGGATCTATCTGTTCTGTAGGAAGGCAAATTGTTCTGGGGAGATGTGCAAGGATAGGATTGGCCTTAGGCGGTTAGCAATAATCTTTGCGATGATTTTGTAGATATAGTTACATAAAGATATAGGCCTGAAATCATCAAATGTAGAGGGTTTTTTTGCTTTGGGGATGAGAGCTATGAATGTGGAGTTAAGGCCTTCAAACATCCTCCAACATCTTTGGCAGTCTTCTATGATCCTTAACGGATCTGCCCCTATGATATCAAAGAAAGCAATGTAAAATTCCACTGTCCAGCCATCCGGCCCCAGGCTCTTATCCTTCTTGATCCATTTTAAGGTTCCTTCGAGCTCATCTAGAGTGGCTTCTCTTGTAAGTTCCAGTTCTGCCTCCTGGTCTACAAATCTTGGGAATAGCTGGGCAATGCACATCAATTTAGCCAGAGTGGCGATAAGAGGATCCTTGTATATGTATTTAAAATGTGAGTTATCTTGAGCTGCCAGCTCTCAAAAGGATTGTATGGCTTGTCCATGCTCATTTTTTAGCTCCTATATTGTATTGATTGCATTCCTCCCATTAGCATATTTATGGCAGTATTTGGTATTGTCATCCCGTTCCTTAAGCCAAATTGCTTGACTTCGTAGCCTCCATATCTCTTCCTTATCCTTCAGGATTTGTGTCCTCTTGTGCAATAGAGAGGAAATTTTATCTTTTTGTTCTTGGGAGGTAATAATCCCTCTGATATCCTCGTCGAAAGTGTAGATTTTCTCCTCTGTTGTTCTAAGCAGTTGGTCTTCCAGTTTTCTCTTCCTATGAGCCCAGGATTTGGATAGGGTTTTCAACTCCTTATGGACAAAGCCTTTCCTCAATGTTCCGCAATAGTACCGGAGGGTAAACCTTCCAAAATTCAACCACCATCCTCATATAATCGGCGTCCCTTAGCCAGGTGTAGTTAAATTTGAAGGGAGCCTTTGGCTTATCAATGGCATCCTGCATTTCCAAATAGATATGTATGTGATCAGATAGACCTCTAGATCCAACCCATTGTCTGATACGAGTGCCTCTATTGACCAAAGGCTCTTTGATTAGGAATCTATCAAGCCTTCTGGCAAGGCTTGCGTCACCAGATCTGTTATTCCTCCATGTGGGCTGAATCTTGGCAAAGGGGATGTCAATAAGGTTGTGGTCCTCCAGGAGATTCTCAAAGAATGCTCATAACATGTCCACCTGTGCTTGTTGGCCCCATGATTCCGCATACCCTATAGAGAAATTCAGATCCCCCCCCAGAATAATGTTGTCTTGCTGGAGGATTGTTGAATTAAGCAGTTTCCTCCTGTAGTTGGCCCTATCATGACAAGGGCCATATACATCGATGATTATGAAGTCAGCTTCTAGGGTGGATGAGAATATATCAGCTCCCAGGTACCCATGTCCCCCCCATATGCTATTCAACTTAATAGAACGGTTGTAAATACCCAGGGCTACCCCTCTAGATCTTCCCGTGGCATCCAGTGAGTAAAAAGACCATCCTAGTAACCAAGATTCAAGTAAGGGTGAGATGGTGCTAGCAGGATTGAGGGTTTCTTAGAGAAAAAGGATATCTATAGCTTCTAAAGCAATTAGTGGTCTCATAGCTAGTTTTTTCCCAGGGCTAGCCAACCATCGGCAATTAAAGGAGAGCATCTTCATAGAGGGGGGAAATCTAGGGTTTTCTCTGCTCTAAGAACCCAGTCTATGGTTTTTTATTTGCCCGTGATGATCTCCTCCCCTGCTTGGTGCTTGGATTTTGTTAGTGAGGAGGGGCACCCCCGAGATGGTTTAGGCAGTGAGGGGGTTGAGTCAATACCAAATCCTATATCATCAAGTCCTTGTGAGTGTAATCTCAAGTGTAGGGGGTTTCGAGGTTCAGTGAAAATGGGATGATCAGAAGAAGGGTGCAAAGGAGCCTCTGGGATGGATGGCTGGGAGGTAGTGTAAATAGGAGGAGGGATCATGATAGGGCAATGTTGATTGATAGAGGGCATCTGGGGGGAGCTGGGGGGATAATGGGGGTTAAGAGCTTGTGCAGAATAGAGGGATGCATCCGAGGTATAAGCAGAGGCTCTAGCATGAGAGTGAAATGTAGAATTACATGGAGATTCAGAAGCAATAAAAGGAATGGAGTGAGAAGGAGTTGTCATACCCGTGGAAAATGCATCCCATATAGCCGCTCGAGCTCTCATCAGAGGTGGAAAGGATGGCCAAATTGGAGATTTCCCACGCTTCTTCTTTGCCTCTTTCTCGTGTTCCTTGCCTGCCTCTACAGTTGCTTGCTGTGATTGATCTTCTACTTTCATTGCAGGCTGCGACTGGTTCTGAGGGTTTGTAGTACCTGGTTCTTTTTCATTAGGCCTCTAACCCTCCTTGTTGATCAGGGGACATTCCATGTATATGTGGCCAACCTTGTGGCATCTTCGACATCTGTAAGGTAATCTTTCATAGTCCGACAACTGTTTCTGAGAGTACGTCCTCCATTGTATGGTGATGTGTTCCTGTAAACCCCCTCTAGTGTCCATATGCACCAAAATACTGGCATGGGCCATCTTGCCTGTGGATTGGTATGACTTTTCGTACTCCATATACGTGCCTAGGGAGTTCCCAATGCGGCAAAAGATGTCTTCAGACCAAAACTATAGCAGGAGCCCTAACAGTCTAATCCAGATTGTATTGACCCCTATCTATTCTGTTTCCAAGTCGAAGAGTGGTGCCCATCTCTTCAAAAGGACAGGTGCATGCTCAAAGTGCAAATATGAAGATAAAACCCAGTTCATGTGGTCAGGCCTGGCGAGCTTTAACAAAAACTAGCCTCACACGAAGGTCTGCACCATAGGTATATCGACCAAACGATGTCCCCAAACCTCAGAGGCCCATAACCTTAAATGGGCCACAAAGTACTTTTGGCCTCATATTCTTCCAACCAATACTCTATCCGCGAAATCCATTGTTTCCCCTAACTGTATGTCCTCCTCGAGCCTGAGAATGATGTCTTCAACTTTAGATCTAAATCATCTTGATTTCTTGCGAGGCCTCACTTCAGCTATTGTATCCTCCTAATGATCAAAGCATTCCCCAGAGATGCGTGTGTCCTTAGGAGGAGGGGGAGGGACGAAAGGAAGGGTGTCTGACAAGGAAGGGATGTTTGAAAAGCTACCAGATGGGGAGGCAAATGAATGCGGCGTGATCAGGGGTTCGGAGGTGGCTATGGTAGATGAGTTGGGTAATGAAAAGTTGAAACTAGAGGATGTATGGAGGGAGGTTAGGCCAACGCAATTATCCACAGGGTTAGGGTTAAGGCAACCCGAGGCAAGCCCTAGTGAGGAAGGTGATGGTGGAGGGGTGGAAAGGGATGGCCAGGTCGGGGGGTCATCTGACAATATCACCGGATGGTTCGAAGGTCTCGAGAACAGTGGTAAACCGACGATGGTCTCTGTCAACACACAGCTAAATGGGGTCGTGCCTTCCTCAATAGCATGCAGGGTCGTCCAGATAGAGCCTTCCACTAGCGGTTCCTTTGAGTAGTCAACACAATCGAGGTCCATAGCTGTTGAGGAACATAGATCGCCAACTGCTTGAGGGTAACCGTCGAGGGAGCAGCAAGTAGGGCAGCCGATAGTGTAACTAGAGTCCTAAATTCTAGGCGCAAAAGTAGGAGGGTTATGGGCGTAGTAACTTGGTAAAACCTTGTTACGGTAGCAGAGATGGAGGGTATGATAGAGAAACCAACACTATTGAGTAGCCTACGTGTTCCTGCTGTTCACTGCTAGCTACAGTGTCTCGTACTACAGACATGAGACCCCACCCATATTTTCCTGTGCATTCCATTCTTTCATACATCTGTCAGGGGTTGTGTTATTCTGTTAGATTTGAGACTTTTGTGATCCATAATGTTGATACCAGTATTTCGGATTAATCACATCACTAGGATTTGGTCGACGTTTTGAACTAGCTAATGTGGTTCATCCTCAGGACAAGGTGAAAGAAAACGCTCTTATTTTAGTATTTAATTCATATTTTTATTTTTATTTTTTTACGCATATTAAATTTTAAAAATGAGTCTACTAAGTGTAACTCAATTGATGATCACATTGTTATCAAGTAATATGTAAAGCATGAGATTCAAAATTCAAATCCCCGTGGGTTAGACGAACCCAAAAAAGACAAAAAAAACTTTAAAAGTAAATATTATAAATGTTCAATATCCTTCTTCAACTACATTTATAAAAATGACAAACACATCTATAAAAATGATACCGCAATCAAATCATTATTTAGTGTTTATAATGTTATTTCTTCTTTAACATTGTCACACACTATGCTTAAGATAAACATTAACTAATTTTCACCATAAAATTAATCTAATTAAACATTAACTAGTTGTCACCATGAAATTAATCTAACTAATTGTTAAAGTTAACATTCAACTAAGAAACTAAACTAACATTCAACTAAATAACTAGCCAACAAGATTCAACTCAACTGGTCCCGTAAAAATGTTAAGGAATTTCACTACCCAATCTCATAAATATCTAGTAATGAGTTTCACTACCCAAACTCTCACTCAGGAAGATCCCATTGTCAGGCTTCACATTTAAATTTTAAATGGCCAACTCTCATTTGCCATGAAACTTGTGCTAATCCATTCCCAAGCATGACAATTAATTAAAAAATTATTATAGAAATTTATTTACCTTGAAACTAGGCCTAACCCATTTTGACATATTATAGAAATTTAAGAGGGGAGAGCCTTCTATTGTTGTGTAGGGACCAATACTAGTTATAGTACTAGTCCCACACATCCATAAAAAGGCATTCATAAATCATCAAAAATATGCACATAAATAGTTTATATTAAGTTATATAAGTTATATAATAGAGTCCAAAATGGGCCCACATATTGATTGGGCCAATAAGTCTCAAATACCAAACATTAACATCACAAGTTGACAAGACATAATGTCCCAAATATCTCCAGCTCTGAATTACCAAATAAGTCAAAATGCACTACAAAGAATTCCATTGAATTCTATTCAGGAGCACACCTATCCCATCAAACAATCACCTACAGATTTCCATTGGAGCAACACAACCCATTGCTTGTAATACCTGCACAAGAATAGGTGAAATGTGTGTCAACCATATGTACATGTGTGTTTAACCATTCAACCTATTGAAGATAATAAATGACAACTTTCAATTCACGATTTAAGACAATAAATGACAACATTCAATTTAGGAATTAGTTCAAAGGATGCAATAAATGACACCAACCCTTTAAATTCAAGTATTAAACACACCAACCTTTTCAATTCAGGAATTAAAAATAGGAAAGCACATGGATCAACAATCAAATATTATCATCCATTTGATCATGTGCAAATCAATCTAGGCCACACATTTGAATTTGGGAGATGGCAATCCATGCCAATCTTCCCTACAATTAAATTATATATGAAAAACTATAAAACATCAACTCTTACTCATTTTCATTTCAAACATTCATTCTACTCATCAGTTATTAGAGATATGCAATCAAAGTTTTCAGACACTGTTACATTCATTCTATTCAGAAGCTATTGGGAACATACAAACTGAGTGTGTGCACACTGTTACATTCATTCTATTCATCAGCTGCTAGAGACATACAATCAGAGTGTGTGCACAATGTTACATTCATTCTATTCATCAGTTGCTGGAGACATACAGGTATGTTTTTGTTGAATAATGTTACCATTTTTGTTAAATAATGTTACCTTTTTGTTGAGAAACAAGGGTAAATTAAAGTCATTACAACCAATATCACTTGTTAAATAGATCACAAGATTGAGAAGAATTTCTATATGAATAAAATACCCACTGATTTCATTGCCAATATAACCTCAAATATGACCCCTGCAACTCAATATCAGACTACTATAATACCAAAGAATATCCTTTCAAAGAGAAAATTCGGATGTCAGGTAGATTCATTGTCTGGTTAGAGAAGCATTTCTAAATGAATAAAAGACCCACTGGTTTATAAATTCTCTTTTAATTATTAGAATATCAAATTATTACAATATCAAATTAAAGGGAGATAACTATAAGATCGCAGGAGCAAAACTACAAGGAATTAGAGGACTAGCTATTTCAATTAGAGAAGAACTGAAATTGGATAAGTTGGATATTTTGGACCTGAAACTGACAGATTGTACTTACGTTCAATTGATTTATGGACTATGCCAAGCTTTTTCATATAAGGGGGAAACATTGAAGGCATATAATGCACCATTAGGTGTGGAAAACCCAAACATTGAAGGCATATAGTGCACCATTAGGTGTGGAATTCCCAAACTGTAAATAACTATGAGAACATGCTATATTATCTCCGTTAAGGTCTGTCAAAGTCCTGCATAAACTTAAAGTGAAGGTTTCAGAGTGCTATCATGCAAATCTGCATCAATGGACCTGCTTAATAATTATAGTCCATCTAGCCTTAGCACGACTACGCCTCTTTGGTTGGACAGGTAATTTTCCAATCTCAAGGGGGTCCCCTAGGTGTTGTATGTTGTCAACAAACCCATAAATTTGTAAAGGATCAAAGTTGATTGGCACACAAAAAACTTAGTGTGAGATGTTTCCCCTAAGCAGTCAACAACAAGGATATTTCTTTACCTATATTAGTTATCGTTGAGATCATATGCCTCCAATAGTATAATAATGAGTGAATAATTAAAAAACTGAAAAGATATGTGCCTGAGGTTAATTTGAAATCAATAAGTATCAAGCAAACCAAACATTGCAACGCATCTAACAACTATTGAGCCAATAGATTCTAGGAACCAAAGATAAGGCATAATAGAACCAACTCAAATATTACTTGAGGTTGAATTACACCACATTGGGGGCAACATTGAAGGCATATAGTGCACCATTAGGTGTGGAAAACCCAAAATGTAATAGTTGTGAGAACATGCTATATTATTTCCGTTAAGGTCTATCAAAGTCATGCATAATATTAAAGCGAAGGTTTTAGAGTGTTATCATGCAAATATGCATCATGGACCTACCTAATAATTATAGTCCATCTAGCCTTACCACAATTACGCCTCTCTATTTGGACTGGTAATTTTCCAGTCTCAAGGGGTTCCCCTAGGTGTTGTATGCTGCCAACAAACCCATAAATTTGTAAAGAACCAAAGTTGATTGGCACACAAAAATCTCAGTGTGAGTTGTTGCCTCTAAGCAGTCAACAACAAGGATAATTTCTTACCTATATTAATGCTCATTGAGATCAGATGCCTCCAACAGTATAGCAATGAGTGAAGAATGACAAAAGTAAAAAGATATGTGCTTGAGGTGAATCTAAAATCAAAATAAGTATCAAGCAAACCAAACATTGCAACACATCTAACAACTATTGAGCCAATAGATTCTAAGAACCAGAGATAAGGCATAATAGAACCAAACAAAATATTATTTGAGGTTGAATTACACCATTGTGGGGGAAACATTGAAGGCATATAAAGCACCATTAGGTGTGGAAAACCCAAGCTGTAATAGTTGTGATAGTTTAGTTATAATAATTAGGATAGATTAGGAACAAGAACAAGAAGGAAAGAAACCTCTTACATGTATTTGACTTAGGTTTTGACTTGCAAGAAAAAAAAGAACTGGAACTAAGAATTTGAAAGGGAATAACTACATAAAGAGACTACAAATAAGAACCCTCACATAAAAACATGCTAACCCTTATGAGGAATAAAATGAATCACAAGAACAAAATGAGTGCCAAAAACAATGATTTGAGGACACAAAATGTTAGTTGGGCTGAAGAAACTCAGTTATGTCAAAGACGTTACAAAAAATTAAAAGGAATAGTTCATCCTGTACTATAAAAATTCATTAGAATAAAAAATATTTAAAACCTTCCAATAAGATTTGATATCGATGTATTTAGTTACAATATATATATATAATATATATATATATAATATATATATATATTATAAATAATAATATATATATAATATTAATATATATAAATATATATATATATATATTTAATATCACTCATTGTTGTTGCTCATTGAAAGGCCAATGAATTTCCTTGTTTTCTAATATAGTTTTTTAAAATCAGAATTTGGTGGTAACTTTGTAGGTTGTTGCAACCATGCCAAGAGTTTCTATTGCAGATCGTACAAGGAACAAGAGGAGGTGAGGGGGGGCCAACTGTAATCAATTTCATCAGATGAGGATGTGGGGGTGATGTGAATGCTCCCAATGCACCCAGTAATGTCATTGAAAAGGACACTATGGTGGCAGATCATGCTATGCCACCATCAACCACAGTGCAAGGTGCAAGTTCAACAAAGAAAATCAGTGTCATCAGAGGCCGAAAAAGTAAGACATGCTAGCTACAATTGATGACATCAATATTAAGGGACATTCAATCTATGCTTCTGCAAAAAAACATGGTATTGTTGCCTCTAACATACATTATTGGATAAATGGGTTGAGTAGTACGAAGTGTAGAGGGCCTATTACATTTATGATTGAAGAGTAGGAGGCTGAGGTGGTTGAGTGGTGTAAGGAGATGGTCCAATTGGGACATGGGTTAGAGATTATACAACTTAAATTCATAGTAGCTCAAATTTGTCAGGGGAGGCCAAACCCCTTCAAAGATGGGTTTCCTGGTAAATCATGGTGGAGTGGATTTAAAAAAAGGCATCCAGACCTTGTGCTACATACAACTAAGGGCCTTGATAGAGACAAGGCTTTAAATCTATGCCCTGCTACTATGTCCAAGTTCTATAACACTCTTTCTGCTGCATATGAATAACACTCACATGCCCTAGACCATATATGGAACTGTGATGAAACATGCTTACAGGGAGGAAGGAATTGTGGTATGTGGTTAGTTGCCAAAAGAGGGAGTAGAAATGTGCCTAAGATTTTGCCTAAAAGCAGGGAGTGGATCACTATTATTTCTTGTGTCAATGCAATTGGTTCTTCAATCCCAAGATTTTACCTATTCAAAGGTAAAACACAACTAAAAAACTATATACAAAACTGTGAATCAGGTGCATGCATGGCAACGCATCCCCATGCATGGATGACAAAGTAACTATTCCTAAATTGGCTTTGTCACTTTGTTGCATATGTACCAGGTGGTGTCTCTCCTGAAAACAAACACCTACTAATTTTAGATGGCCATGGAAGCCACATGGTTATGCAAACAATTGAGGAGGTCAATCATTTTGGCATTGACCTGTCAACATTGCTAGCTCATACCACTCATATATTGCAACCCCTTTATGTTAGCATGTTTGGGCCTTTCAAGAATTATTTCAGGGTCAACGAGCTTCGTGGATGGCAAAGAATCCAGGGGTGGAAGTAAAGAGGTTTGAGCTAGCTGAGCTTGCAAGTAAAGAATTAGAAAGGGCTCTCACACCTTCTAATATCAAGGCTGGATTTAGGAGGACTGGTATATGGCCACTTAATGTTGATGCTATTATGCATGATACTTGTTGTAGCCAAGAATTTTATGTGTAAGGTCAAGAAGCAAAGAACTTACAAGACCATGTTGATTCCTAAGAAGATGTTCTTGTTGTTGAAGGTATAACGTCCCTTTATGAAGGCCACTTATGTGGTGATGATGATGCACATGTGAGTAAGACACAATTTATTCATGAACCAACTATCAATATCATGGAGGTTGTCACACACATAGAACCACTTGCCAATTCTGCACGTGATATTCCATATGAGGCAATTGATGAAGCGAATGAAAATGAAAACCTGATTTCAAATGATAATGCAACAGGATTAAAAAATGAACAATTGAGCATGCCAACGCCCACCATCATAGTTGGTAGAGGCCATGATGAATATCAACACACATAATGTGTCTACCACCAATGAGGAAAGCATGGACATGCCTTCACAACCATCAGAGTTGAACATCGAACCTGTTCATTATTTTGTGGACAATGGTTCACTGGAAGAGGAGCCAGTTCAGCATGAAGTACCTAAAGAAGCCAAGAATGGGGGCCAATTAGTTATACTGAAGGCTAAAAGCCAAGTTTCAGATCCTAGGGAGCATGGGACAACAAATCAGAGGATACTTGGTGCATTCCTAAAGCTACCAATAGAGAGAGTGAAAGCCTCATCAAGGTAATCAGCTACATATTGTCTTTGTTTAGGGAGGAGTTCATATTTTCTCACATCTGAATATTATATGAATTTATTGTTTGAGTCTGAACATAAAAAAAAATTGAAATTCAAGAAACTAAAAAGAGAAAGAAGTAGTTGGCCAAGGATAAGAGAGCTGCAAGGAATGCAGCAGCAGAAGCTTGATCAAAGGAAAGGATGGAAAGAAAAAAGGAAGGGAAGATAAGGAACATAAAAAACAATTGGCAAGGTAAGAGAGGGAGGAATGAAAGGTTCAAGAAGTGTTGGAAAGAGGAGGAGGGGTGACAAAACAGGGAAGTCTATGGTCCAAGCCAGTTTGAGGCAAATAGGATGATGTCCAACACGCTGGACCACATTGAAGAGCACACACCATCATACCAAGAGCTGATTAACATCCAAGTCCCCCTCTATCAACCATGGGTTGTGCTCACCTCATATACCCCTACCAGTGTAGGTTTAAATCCTAACTATGTTTATATGACACCTGCATTCAATGCTGGGGTTAGTAACACAAGTGGACACTTGGGCTACTCAGTCCCTCCATGGCTACAAGGAGAAAATTGGGTTCAAGGATATGGTGACATTCAAGCACATCCTAATCAACCAATCTTGGGTAGTCCACCATACTTGGGTCAGGGAGGAGACTCAACAATTTTGGGCAATGCAAGAAATGGAGGCCATCAAGCATAGGGGTGGCATGAATTAATTTTTGTAACCACATTGCAATGTAAATTTTGTAAGGATGCAATATGTTGATTGGTTTCATAGTAGAAGCTAAACTATAAACCATATTGAATTTGAACTGAAATTATGATCTGAAAATTATTTTTATTTTGGTGTGAAGATCCAACTACAACAAGCATGATCAAGATAATCACTTAATTTGGTAATTACTTGATGAAAGGCAACATAATAAAGGAGTAAAAGAAGCTAGCATAAATCACAAGTAGTTACCAATAAAGGATACTAATAACCAGTGAGAAACAGAGCATGAGGGGATTCAACAAGAGACAAATAGATATATAATGTCTATCTGTAATATCTATCTAGTGGAAAAGATTTGTTCCTATTTCAAGAGAGGTTATGTATTGACAGTTCCTATTTCAAGAGAGGTTATGTATTGACAATTCCTATTTCAAGAGAGGTTATATATTGCACATATAAAGATAAAAAATTATCATTGTAATTAGGATCATTACAAACTTATTCACTGTCGAATAATAGGTAGAAGCTTCATTGTAGCTCTTTCCACCATAGGGACCCTCAATATTATGGACCATTTTTATTTTCAAAGGAAAGATCCGTCTAGGAGCATGTGGTTGAGAAGTGCAATAGAAGCCAGCCCTCTGTCTGCTCGCAGAGGCAGTAAACAAAAGAATCCCTTTGTTCTCACTAAAAGAAATTCAAAAGAAAATAATAGAAAGTAAAGATCAATTGAATCCAGTTTGAAACAACATTGCAAAGGAAAAGTAGTAATTAATTAATTTGGTAACTACTTGATGAAAGGAAACATAATAAAGAAGGAAAATAAGTGAACATAAATCACAAGTAGTTACCAATAGAAGATACTAATAACCATCGAGAAACTGAGCATGGGGGGATTCAGCAAGAGACAAAGAGATCTATAATATCTATCTGTAATATCTATCGAGTGGAAGAGATTTCTTTTAATATTTCAAGAGAGGTTATATATTGACAGTTCCTATTTCAAGAGAGGTTATATATTGCACATATAAAGATAAAAAATTATCGCTATAATTAGGATCATTACAAACATATTCACTGTTGAATAATAGGTAGAAGCTTCACTGTAGCTCTTTCCACCATGGGACCCTCAGCTTTATGGACCATTTTCATTTTCAAAGGAAAGATCTGCCCAGGAGAATGTGGTTGAGAAGTGCAATAGAAATCAACCCTCTGTTTGCTTGCAGAGGCAGTAAAGAAAAGAATCCCTTTTTTCTCACTAAAGGAAATTCAAGAGAAACTAATAGAAAGTAAAGATCAATTGAATCTAGTTTGAAACAACATTGCAAAGGAAAATAAGTACTAATTACTTAATTTGGTAATTACTTGATGAAAGGCAACATGATAAAGAAGGAAAATAAGTGAGCATAAATCACAAGTAGTTACCAATAGAAGATACTAATAACCATCAAGAAACTGAGCATTTGGGGATTCGGAAAGAGACAAAGAGATCTATAATATCTATCTATAATAGCTATCCAGTGGAAGATATTTGTTTTAATATTTCATTGAATGATAATTAGAAGGGGTTGTTAGGACAGACCAACCAATCGAACAACCTATCTCTCTTGCCAATCTATGCCATCGTGTTCTCAATATTAATGGAATTAGGGTCCATTCACTTGAAAATATATGACATTTTGTCCTAAATCTTGAATGGAATTATGACCCAACCATTATGACAGAAAATATTACATGCTTCTAAAATTATTCCAAAGAAACACTAAATAAAAAAATATGAACCAAGCAAGCCTCCAACAAAGAAATGACACATCATACCAAAAATGGTTTTCACTTTGATAATGCAAGATAAATAGCTCTAGTGATGAATGAACCTGAAATGTGCATCTTAACAGGTTAAAGAAGCAAGTGTTTAAGTGGGCATGAACATTTTTACTTGAACAAATAATTTGGCAATGTTATATGAGGTATAAGTGTAACTTTACATAGCTTCTATTATGGCAGGTAGGAAAAGGACAAATCTTACACCGTTTTAAAATCTCAAATGCACAAGCATAAAATCATTAATGTTTGGATAATTGTCACTAGCAGACTTGTTGAAAATATGATGTACATCTAATGTACAGTAAATCTAGGAGAGTGGGGCTAAACAGTGCAAAGCTTCTTGACAAAATCCACAATGCAATGAAAGATTCCCCCCATTCTATGGCTCTTCATACTAAAGGTTAAACCTGAAAAATATAATTACATAGACCACTTTTACTGTGTTTAACAGGATCTATAATGTAAGAGATGGAAAAATCATCACATTTACATTAAAAAATCATTATTACAATACTACCATTGAGTCCAACACTCTTAATTGGAGATGCTTATGAGGGCACAAAAGGTGGAGCATTAGCCTTACTCTTCAAATGCCTATTGGATGGATATATACTTGAACAATATATAAAAAGTCAATATGTGCAATTTCAGACTTATAGATTGTGCGTTCATGGCTGAAACATTCTCTCTTCCGCAATTTCTTGATTCTCAATATCAAGTGATCATATAGTGCACCACTTTTTCCTAACTAACTTTTATTTTCATATTAGTTTACAGTAGCAGAGCAACAATTAGCATTCTAAAATATCAAAAAAACATGGTCTTGATTCCACCTCTTTCTTGGTTACATGTTATAGTGGTTAGTTCAAATTAGGTCATTGACGTTGTCAAAAGGGTGGACTTAGTACATTTGACATTCCTATGAAATCGCTCCTATGCAACAGACAGTGGCTATATGAATCGTTCAACAAAAGCATAGAAAGAAACATAAGGGAAAGCCTAGAGCCAGTATTCCATGAGGGGCTAGAGACAGGGAGACGGGTATCTAAATGGAGGAAGCCCACAACCCAAAACCCCCCATGAAACTGAAAACCCACACAAAACGCACAACCCAAAACCAACAAAACTGAAAACCCACACAAAAACCACAACCCAAAACCCACAAAACTGAAAACCCGCACAAAACCCACACAACTGAAGCTAAATTTCAGAAAATTAGCCAAAACCCACACAGGTGAACGTGTTTAAAAACACATACACATGCATAACAAAGGCACAGTTATCCAATTCAAATAAATGTCTTAAAAAGTGTTCAGGCTAGTAGGATAGTGTCCTACCTTCTACTCATCCAGTTGTTGTTTTTCTCCATGCCAGAGAGCCACAAGAACCCCAGATGCTCCAAAAATCGTAGCTCAGACTGCAACACCCTGCAAGACAACATCAAACATGGTTAGATATCCCCAAAATTGCAAAGAAACTGTGAAATTCAAGCTCACAATTTACCTACAAAACTGAAAAATCCCTTCGAAGCGCGAAACGACCATGTCCAACACTAAGCCGAGCTAAATCTCCCACAGGGAGGAATGTAGACGAATAACGATCCCATACCACCGGATGGAGAAGAAAAACTAGTCGAAAAAACAAGACAAAACAGATGAACACAACCAAACAACCTTCAACATGACCATCTCTGTTGCTCCATAAACCACTACCCACATCATCGAAACCACTACCTGCATCACTGAGGATCATTATGGTAGTGACCGCCATTTGAGTAGTGACACACAACTACTCGGTAGAGAAAATGGACAACAATAGGACCCGAATAGAAATTAATTGTGCACAAAACAAGCTGCAAAGCAGATGTCATTATAAACCCTAAACCCCGACTCCACCTGTTGAACCGGTGGCTATGTATGTGCAACAGGTTAGTGCATGCGGTGGAAACGTGTTGTACGACGTGCAAGGGTGCCAGTGTGCCGAAAAGGCTACTTGACGTGGAGGCAGTCAAGCACGTGTGGCTCTCCCCTAGTGCCTTTAAGGATTTACCTTTATTTAAAAAATATCATGCACTTTTTTTTGTGATGCTTTGGTTTTAGACCATTTGTAGGCTTTTCTTAAGAGTTTTTACTGTAGTTCAGTGATGCTTTTCCATTGTACCATCTATATACTATAAAAAGCTTGTACTGTGAGTGATGCTTTTGCATTTTACCTTAAATTTCACATTAAAAGGAGTTGTTTTTAGTGTGACCTTTTGGATTTTCTAATGATGGAATCTGGTGGAAAATTTTGCCGTGAAATCTTGATTTGCATTATTTAAATTGGCTTTTTGAGTGTATATATGGATTCAACACTTTAAGAAACCCCTAGGGCACTTTGATTGTGTAGGAGTTATCCATCAAACTTGTGATTTCAATAAATTCCTCCCAGATTTTAGAGAAATTTAACCCAAAAATTCACAAACTTTCAAAAAATTCACACTAAAAACAACTCACTATTAAAAAATAAATGGGAGGCTCTTGATAAGGAATATCTAAATTATCATGTGTATCCATTGGAATATGATGATGGATAAAGAATGGTAAAAATTGCAATTTTCAGTATTCCAATGAAATGGAGCTTTGAGATTTAGTTTGAAGTATCCATTTATGATCTGCTGAAATTATCATGGATTTATATTAAATTGAAGAAAAAATTACTATTAAATTGAAGAAAAAATTACTAATATTTTATAAGTAAATATGAAGAGAAAACCATGCAATATAATGATTGCATAGTGTAATTAAGTAATATAATGATGACTTAGTTTGATAAAGTAGTTTTTTTTAAGATAAATCCTTTCCCCATAATTTTGTATGAAATTTTATTAAATACATAAAATTATAATTTTAAGTTATTAAATTTATTATTCAGTATTTAAAAAAAAATTAAATTGTTAAATGTATTAAGTATTTAAAAAAAATCATAATATAATACTGAAAAATACAATTTAAAAATCTGTGGAAACATTTTTGGTATCACATCAGAATTTCAGCTAGAATAATAAAAAAACGCCTGGATACACTACGTCTATGATAACCTTTTAAGTCGGTAGTGGGAAGGCCTGTCTTATGATTTCTTATTAAATGAACCTTGGGTCTTTCAATAATTCCTTCACATGTAAATTTGATCTCGTAGATCTATCAATATTTTACCACATTACATTATTTCCTATGGGTTAAGACCAAATCCCACGCATCATTATGCATTAAGAGATGATATTCTTCATTAAAAAATGATACTCAACCATAACATTCTCCCATTTAGAATAACCCATATATAGCATACAGCCATAATCCATTAGAGAAATATTACCATTTAATTTAACAATATTTATATTTATATTAAAAATTATTTATGAGTAATGTTGTTAATAATATTAAAATTAAATCCATTATACATAATCATATGTTTTATTATAATTTTTTAATTAAAAAAAATATTTTATATTTATATTAAAATTAATTAATTTAATATATTTAATATTAATAATATTAAAAAATTAATTTAAGTTAAATACATCTAATATTAATAATATTTATAATTAATAAAACTCAAATATAATATAAAATTATTAATATATTTTAAGCATAATAACAAATAGTTGATATAAATTCCACATAATTTTTAATTAATAATCAAATAAATATAAAATTCTTATATTCTTTTTTTATCATAATAACAAAATAGTTATAATTTCCTATATAATTTTTTAATGTTGTATAAATTAAAATTGATATTAAATAGAAATCATCATTATAACTCATTTTTATATGCTAACACTAGAATAAAGAGGAGAGTTTTAAAACAATATCAGAGACAATTTTTGGGTAAATTGTCTTAAGATAAAAAAGAAACTAGTGTATTGTTTTAAACGTTCTCTGTAAGTGAGTGTCTCAAATTATTGTTTTAAAAAAATGTCCCTACAAAGACAACAAAGAATTATTATTTCTTAGGGGACAATTTCATTTTTGTCTCTCTAGAGACAATAGTTGTGATTAAAGGCAATATGTCTTTAATACCAGCTATTGTCTCTCTAGAGGCAATAGTTGTGATTAAAGGCAATATGTCTTTAATACTAGTTATTGTCTCTCTAGAGACAATTAAAATTATATTTAAAGACAATACAATCATGTGCCCCCAATTTTTAACTTAATAAAAATAATTGATCTATGTCTTGAATAAATGATGAGATCCATATACTAGCAATGCATCACCATGTTGGAATTATATTCCACATTAATACTCACATTTCTGATCCATTTTTTTCTTACAAAAAGGTTTTTGGAAACATAAGGACTTTGAAGGACTTTGATTTTTATATTTACTAATTTTGGACTCTTCATGTAGGAAGGGAAGATCTAATAATGGTCTAAAATTGGCACACAAAAATTGGACTCTCTATGTTTTCAAAAGCTTCTATATAACAAAAAAATGGATATAGGAGACTATTAATGTGGAACATAATCCCAACATAATTTTTATGCAACCAACTCAGAAATAGATAGATCAACGAATTAAAAATGATCTTCTTTGAGAGGGAAGCCTCCTTTACATTATATAAATGAAAAAATCTTGGATGATACAAATGAAAATACCCCCTTTGTATATATAGGAATTTAAGGGGTGACAATATAATATAATCGGAGCATACATAGCAATAATAATGTAAGGGAACAACAATAACAATAGTGAGTTTCTATGGGGCACAACAATAAAAATATGGGGGCTACATGGGCACAATAATAAAAATAATAAGGCTACAATAACAATAATAATAAAAGAGGTTATTTTTTCATTGCATTCTCTTATTTTGACATGACTTGATTAAAGAATGGAGCAATGTTTGGAACATAATTACAATGTATTTTGAAGCTCCAAGCATGCAAGTTAGTGCTTCTGAGTTAATTATGTTAACTAATGGAGTTCTTAAATGCACAATCGAATAACCTAGGGTTTGCAACAACTTCACGCAGCAACTCATAGCAGCCCTAGTCGCAGCAAGCTCACACAGCTACCCTTAGTGGCCTCCTGCTGCTGAGGAATGATCAACATGGAATCATCAGAGGACGAAGAGCCTCCCTCAGATAACCAGTGAGAAAATGAAGGAACAACAAAAGCTTTCGCTTGTCTCATTTCGGTAATGGGTTCGGCAAAGAACCAACCGTCAGTCACCAAGTTTGTTAAAATATTCGAAGACATCCCAGAAATATCACTCCCTCCAACTCTTCCTCGTAAAGCAACACTCTCCTTGGCGAAACGTGGATTCATTGGGCAGTTTACAGGGTTATGGCCATCGCCCAAAATGATCCAAAAATGGGTAGAAAGGAACTGGTCTACAACAATAAATGAAAAAAATATCAATCAGGTTCTGTGGAAGAGGATACTACACCTTCCACTTTGAAACCAAGGAGGATCGAGATCTAATATCTAGGAATGGCCTGTACATTATGGATAAAAGGGGTTTGTATATCTAAATAGATGGACATTCGATTTTAACCCAGAAATGGATATACCCAATGTCGTCCCCATTTCGGTCAGATTGCCGCATCTTCCCCTCCACTGTTGAGGAGACGATTCAGTTAAAGCCATAGGAAATGCTGTTGGGAAATACATAGACAAGTGTGAGCCAAAAGAAAACATTCATGCATGTGCCAGAATCTGTGTAGAGGTGGATCTAGGAAAAGGGCTTCCACAAGCCATCCAAATTAAAGTGGATCAGTGGACGCATATACAACAGCTAGACTATGAACAAATCCCCTTCAAATGCAAGGTATACCATGAATATGGTCATTTTTCTAATAGATGTACAAAAAAAAATAATGAAAACGAAAAGATTGAAGACCCGGAAAACAACTGGGAACAAGTCAAAAGAATGAAGACAATCCATAAACAACCAAGTCTTTCTTCTACGCAACCCTCCATATCCTCTGATCTTCATCCTCTATCACCAAACGCTAACAACAATTCTCTTGCTAGCCTCAACCCTTTTGAGCCATTGGATCCCTTTTGTCCCCCATCCCCCAGACCCAGATCCAGATCTAGATCCAGATCCCCTCACCACACTGCCTCGCCCCGCCCCCACTATCCCCTCTGGCCCCATCCACCCAAATCTCACCCCCTCCCTCAGTAGACAAAGTCCTAACTAGAAAGCAGTTAAAGGAAGCTCTCCCAAATGTAGAAAAAAAAAAACAGGAAGAAAGACAAACAAAGAACTGAGGGATGAAGCAGCAACAAAGGAAATGGAATTAGGAACACAACAACCTATGGAAACCTTCTTAGGAAGGAACACATGAAACAACGAAAAAATCCAGCAAAGAGGGAAAAGAGTCATGCACCACCCAACAACCAAATAATGATAGTGGCCTCCTGGAATTACCGAGGATTGGGATCATCCGTCAAAGAAAATGCCACAAGAGACATTCTGGCAAAAGAAAACCCATACATCCTTATGATTCAAGAGACAAAAACAAATAGCCAAGAAACTGAAAATATAAAAAAAGATAATTCAGAAATTATGAAGGTGAAGCAATACAGGCAATAGGAGCGTCAGGAGGTATCTGCATAATATGGAAGAAAAGAATATGGCTATTAATACACCATAAAATATATTAGCATTGGATACAAATGGATCTAATGCAAATCAATATAAAAGAGAAGTATAGTGTCATCAATATATATGCCCCAAACCACTACAAGGAAAAAGAGCAATGTTGGGCCACCATAAAAGAAGCACTAAAAGAAATGCAAATAGGAAAAATAATTCTAGGAGAAGGCTTAAATTTGGTAAGAAGTATAGAAGAAATGTTTGGAGGCATATATCACACAGACCCATCCAGGGATGCACTAGAAGAAATAATGGAACAACACAATCTTTTAGACATCCCCCTAAGCAACGGGAAATACACTTGGAGCAATAAAAGAGTGGGCAAAAGCAACATAAAAGAAAGGTTGGACAAAATCCTGATACAAGAAAATATAGCAGCGACATACAGTGCCATTAAAAAAAAAAATCCTCCACACCACGGCATCCGACCATAAACTGGTGGCAATAGTCATGGGAAAAATGGAAAATCAAGGACCGCTCCCATTTAGATACAATTCAATTTGGGACAACAATATAGAAATAAATGAATTAATTAAGAAAACATGGGAGCCAAGAGTATCAGAATCACCACAATATATTTGGGAGACAAAATAAAAAATGCAAGAATCAAGTTAAAAGAATGGGCAAGAGAAAATGAAATAAAAAAAAAAAGAAAAAAGAAAAAAGAAATACAACAGAGAATGGACAGCATGCAATTTGAAAAAGAAGGCAAACAAGATTATCTAAGAGAAAATGGAATCTTTTAGGAAATATACACGAAAAACAGGATAGAAGAAGAAGGGGTTAGACTGAAATCCAGAATCCTGTGGCTCAAGGCAGGGGATAAAAATACATCATTTTTCTATAACTCAATGAAGATTAAAAGAGCAAGAAATCAAATAGAAAAAATCCAAGTGGAAAATCAAGAGGTAAAAGGTGTAGAGGAATTAAAAAAAGCTGCCCACAAGCACTTTAAAAATTTATTGTCAGCAAAATATGAAATGGCTGAATATGAAAACCTCCTTCAGCACATAAAGAAATAATAAAAAGAGATTAAAACACAGAAATGTGCAAAGAAATCACAGAAGAAGAGGTAGTGGCGGCTATATGGAGCCTGCATCCAGATAAAGCCCCTGGGCCCGACGGATTTACAATAGCATTCTTCATATCTTATTGGTATACAATCATAAAAGATTTCTTAAGAATGACGAAAAATGTTTTCAAAAAAAAAAAAGGAAGCAACACAAAATACTCCTACCCCGCTCTAGTCCCAAAAGAGTCAAATCCATCCACTTTCAATAGGTATCACCCTATATCTCTGTGCAATTCCTCTTATAAGATAATAACAAAAACAATTGCAAATAGAATCAAGGAAGTGCTACCAATAATCATATCTGAAAATCAAGGAGGATTTGTGCCCAACAGACAAATCATAGATAATTATTGTACATGAAGCTATACACTCTAGTATGCTAAGGCAAGAAAAAGGCATAGTAATTAAATTAGACATGGAAAATGCATTTGACATGGTTAGCCATCCATATCTCATAGTTGTTCTTCAGAAATTGGTTTTCTCAAAAGAAATAATAGAAGTCATCCAGACATGCATCTCCACCCCTTGGATTGCCCCCCTCATAAATGAAAGACCAAGTGAATTTTTTCAAAGCACAAGAGGACTCAGGCAAGGATGCCCTCTCTCACCCTTCCTATATATTATAATGGCTGAAACTCTAAGCAGAGCTTTGGAAAACAAAGAAAAGAAAGAAACATTACAGGGCTCAGAATAGCAAAAAGAGTAAAAACAATCAACCACTCACTTTTTGCGGATGACACCCTACTTCTAGGAGGGGCATCAACAATAATAGCAATAAGGTTCAAAAAAAAATTAGATGACTTTTTACAGGTTTTAGGTGGACTTCTGAATAACACAAAATGTAGAATGTATGGATGGAACACCCCCCAGAATCATGCAAAGGATTTCACAAATATTAGAAATCCCAGTATAGGAAAAATGGACCCATTTCTTTTACCTAGGACTTCCAATCTCAAAAGAGAACATGAAGGCCGAAATATGGACTAAGCAGATTGAAAAAATGAAAAGAAAAATTCAGAGCTAGGGTATGATGTGGTTAAATATGGCAGGAAGGGTTATTTTAATCAAAGCACTCCTTGCAGCACTACCTATCTACCAATATGCAATAATGATGGATCCAACAAGTGCACACAAACAAATGGAGTTAATCTTAAGAAGCTTTCTATGGTGGGGGGGAAGCAAGAAAATAATAAATTCAGCCTGGTGAGGTGGGAGCAAGTAGCGCTACCATACGAACAAGGAGACCTTTCTATTCGGATACTTGGACTCATGAATGCAGCGCTGGGAATGAATATAGTATGGAGATTAGTCATGGGAAAAGAGAGTTGGTGGAAAAACACTCTCATTTCAAAATATATGGATGGTTCAAGGGAAAGATTGCTCAATGGAAAGATCCCAACAAGACAATGTACTCAAGCTTGGAAGCTGGTAAAAAAAACAATTCCTCTAATGAGTAGCTACATCTCTAAAACCCCACGCAATGGAAAAACAATTTCGATATGGGAGGACAGAATCATGGGAAAAGAACCACTCGAGACTCATCTAGAAATAGAAGGCATCCAAGAGTGGATGAAAGGAAAAGGTATTAACACTCTATTCTCAATTTTTCTATGGAACCAAAAGGATTGGGAAGACTGGAAACTCTCAACAATACTTGCAAATATGGAAGGGAAATGGAGAAAAATTAGGCAGCTCCTAAAAGGGGCAGCACCAATCAACTATGATGAAGAAGATGGATACCTCTGGGATCCTAGTGGTGGGAATTACACAGTTAAGACAGGATACAAAATCGTACAAGAACAACCAAACCAACAAGATTGGGACCCTTCGAAAATACCCTGGAAATCTGAAAGCTTGCCTAAGATCAAAATGTTAATCTAGACTCTTTTAAAAGGGAAGGTATTAACTAGTGAAAACTTAAAAAAAAAAAAATTCCAAGGTCCATCAAGATGCCCATTATGCCAACAGACTGAAGAAAACATTCAACATTTATTTCAAGAATGCACTTTTTCCAAAGAATGTTGGCAACATCTTATAAGCCCCTTGGAAATAAGAACAAATTTTGAAAAGCCGTTGCCAGATTTTCTGCAAACACTAGAGAAAGCCTATCCATATACAACAAAGAAGAAAGTCGCAATTCAAAGAATATGGAAATGCATCCTAGCAGTACTATGTTGGCAAATTTTGTTGACAAGAAATAAGAGCATCTTCAAAAACCAAACTCCAAGAATAGGGAAAACTGTTGTGTGTGGAGCATGATTATTCAGAGGTCTTTGTTTCAGCGGGATGTATACCCCAGGAAGTTTTGTACACCCCTCCACGCGGGGGGGACTTGTCCCCCCCGC
>APFE030997544.1:90525-102930 GCA_000404065.3 Pinus taeda
CTCACCCACTCCAGACCAGATCTCTCATATGCAGTCGGGGCAGTTTCCAGATACATGCAGGAGCCGCATGAGCTACACTGGAATGTTGCCAAGCGCATCCTTCGATATGTGCAGGGCACCATCACCTTCGGGATTCACTATGCAGCAGGCAGTGCATTGAATCTCCTTAGCTTCACAGATTCTGATTGGGCAGGAGACAGCATTGATCGCAAGTCCACCTCTGGCTATTCACTTATTCTAGGATCTGGCCCTATCTGTTGGTCGAGCAAGAAGCAGGCTGCTATTGCTCTCTCTTCAGCTGAGGCCGAGTACAGAGGAGTAGTCAACATCACCATTCAGGCTCTGTGGCTACAACACTTCCTCACTAAGTTGGGCGTTCAGTTCCGCCAACCCATTGTCATCTGGTGTGACAACCAGAGCACTCTCAAATTTTGCAGGGATCCAGTACAACGGCAGCGGACGAAGCACATAGAGATCCATATGCACTACATCAGAGACTTAGTACATGATCGGGTCATTGATTTGCAGTTCTGTCCCTCAGCCGAACAGACTGCAGACATCTTCACCAAGACATTCACTGAGCAGAAGTTTCGTTCTCTGCGTGATCGTCTTGGAGTGAAGGACACAGTTGCTTAGCAACTGTCTTTTCTTCCTCTTTTCTTTTGATTACATTATATTTTGAGGGGGGGTTTTTCCCACGAGGTTTTCCCTCTTTCCTCAATTTTAATACATGTTGCATTGTATTTTGGGTGACCTTTGGCCTTAGTTGTTGGGGCCCATTTTCTATTTTTCCCCATAGTGGTGTTCAGGGGGGGTGTTGGAACTACTACACCTACATGCAGACTCTCAGTTATAGCATGCAACTACATGCAACTACATGCAGACTCTCAGTTAAAGCATGCAACTACATGCAACTACTACACATCTACATGCGGACTCTTAGTTAGAGCATGGGATTGCATGCAAGATTCCTTTTGCATGATTTACTCCTTGATTTGCTCCTTCTTAACTCCGCAACTGACTAGTTATCTCCGGAACTTGTTGTAGGTGTTGAGTCTTCTCATTGATCACCACTATAGTTCATTACCTTGGGATCTTCACCCACTATAGTTCATTACCTTGGGATCTTCACCCAGTAATGCTATATAATGAGCATTGTAACATATTTTCTAATGAATCATTCTTTTCTTCTTTCAATTTTCTTTTAATGTTTTTGCTCTGCAAAGCTGTGTGTTCAACCTTTACTGGCTAGATTCATCTGTGCAGATTTTCTAACACATTTACAAATAGGCCTTTAGGTTAGCTCCATAGTCCTTAAAATGAGCCCTTTCTCAGATTTATAACAAAAATACTTATTTGGAAATCTACCCCTACATGAGAGCTATTCTATTTTTTTAAACATTGGGAATACCTTGTCAAATTCTAAATACAAAATTCCAATGAAAACTGATTTTTCATATGATAATGAGCAGTTAAGAGTATTAAACCAAACCCGCGAAGACTGTAAACAGAGACTTCATTTGATTGGACAACTTCATCCTTCCTTTCTTTCTTGGTTAGGGAGAGGAAAGGCATTCCATAAATTGATCGCCGACGTGAGAGGCAACAGACATAAATCTTTCTGCAGTTCTGCGGAGGCTCTCCATCTTACGCTTCTCACGGATTCATATCAGGAGAGAGGCCGTACCCAGGGTTTACTTAGGAAACCAGCGCTCGTTCACCTCCGCTATTCCAATATTATTTTCCTCTTTTTCTTCGTCTGGTGTTTTAAGCTCCGACAACAGAGTAGACTCAGCAGGAACTGCCATATTATAATAACCTTGAACGCAATTCAAACTTTGGAGTGTGCGCGATTCGATTCCGACACCTTCACCTTCAGTTAATTGTTGTTAAGAAGAGAGCGAACAATAAGGGTGCATCCAACCACTATTGCCTGGGAGCGTTGCAACTTGGAGGACAAAACAGGTTGTTGTCCATGGCGAATTCGTTCACTACCAAAATGGCCTCCAATAGTTGAACGCAGCAGCTGCGAAAACATCGGCTGAGTGGTTCTATAAATCCAAATTTCAAATTTCCAGCGGGATTGTCAAATTCAAATGAGTGTTCCATTAATCCCTACATTATCGTATACCCTTGCATACCTGTGGTCGGGCGGTGGCGGTAGCAACAGAGCTGGCTCGAAATTCCTCACACATAATTATGGTAGAGTTGGCACATTTGATTTTAAATATTTTAGAGGTTTTTTTTGATGGTGTTAATCTATTTTACTAAGAAAAATATGGTTTAAATACTATATTTACAAGATTTTTTGAAATTTTTTTCCCTAAATTGTTGTTACTTTTGGCTGGCCTAGCGATTCCTCTATCTCAAAATTAACATGTGGGCAAAATAATGATATAAGCTTGCTAAAAGGCAAGCAGGGTTTAGACCTAAATATTGCATAATTGACCATTGTATAACTTTAAGGCACATCATTGAAAAAGTTTGGGAGAAAAAGGAAGAAGCCTTTTGTTGCTTTGTTGATTTGAGAAAAATGTTTGACTCGGTTCCTAGGGATAAGCTTTGACACTTGGGGTTCTTAAACATTTGAGAGCATTGCGCATAGGCAGTATGAAGAGGTAAAAGTCAAAATTAAAACTTCAACAGCCATTTCTGAAAGTTTTAAAAGCGATATAGGGGTCAAGCAAGGTTGCCCAGTGTTTCCTACCCTTTTTTGTTTATATATCGACAAGTTTGAGGAGTGGTTAAATTCACAAGGGGGTGATGATATCTATTTGGGCAATGATGAGTGGTTAAATTCACAAGGGGGTGATGATATCTATTTGGGCAAGTTTGTTATAAGGCTTCTTTTGTATACATATGACTTTATTTTGATTGCTAAATCAGATCTTGGTTTCCAAAAGCTCTTAGTATCCCTTGAGAATTTTTGTAGAAGTGTGGGAATACAAGTCAATATAAGTAGTGGTCTTATCTAAGAAAAGGAAACCTAACCAACATAAATTCTACTTTGAAGGCAACATTTTAGAAGAAATTGTGGATTACAAATACCTCGGAATTGACTTCAACAAAAATCTAAGCTTGAATGGTTGTACACAAAAAAGAATTTTAGGAGGTTGGAAAGCATTTTATGGTTTTCAAAATAGGTGTAGAGAGGCAAAGTTATGGGAGTGGAAAACCACTCAAACTCTTTTTGGGCTTCTAGTGATTCCGGTAATTCTCTATGGTTGTGAACTATGGGCCAACAGTACATTCGACATGCAATGGAGAGAAATTGAGAAAATTCAAGCGTTTGATTACAAACAAATTTAAGATTAAAAGTGCAGTTCCTTATGATATCTTATTAAGTGAAACAAACACTGATCCTATTGAAGCAATTGCTATGGTGCTAGTGATAAGGTATTTAAAAAAATTGAACAAATGGAAGAAGGTAGATGGCCTAAGGTTGTCTTTGATGATAGATTGTGCAAGAGCAAAAAAACTTGAATGCAGCAAAATAACAAATGGTTTAGTAAATGAGGAATTTGCTTAAACGTGTGTCCCATAAGCAACAAAGAGATAAAAGTCTTTGTTATGGAAAGTTCCACAAGTGTACTTGTGATAAGTAGCTAGGAAGAAAAAAAATTACTATATTGAAGTGTTTAATCACACTCATAGTCATCAACCAAAAGCATACATAGAGGCCAATATCTCTTAGAGGGCCAAAATTCTCATTGCTCAGTTAAGAACTAATTGGCATCAACTCTGTTGTGAAACAGGTTGCTCGAAAAGGCCAAAGGAAGTGTGGGAGGAAAGAGTATGTATTTTTTGTTCGTTCGGAAAAGTGGAAACAGAAAAATATTTCATTTTCTAATGTGAAGCCTTCAAATACAACAGGGAAAGTTATGCAGATATGCTGGCAGCTAACTCTTAGGATAATCTATTTAGTGAGAGGTTTGTCAAGATGCTTGGAACATTTATTTTGAAGCTCCATAGAAAAAGGGCCGAATACATCAAACAGAAGAAGCAATCTATCCTGTAGGCTATATTTATCCTCGTAAACTTTAAAATAATTTCTTTCTTTCTTTTTTATGTTTTGTGATTAGATCCATGTAAGCCTGAGACCTATTCCAAGTGTAATTTCTTCCCTTAAAAAACAAAAAAAATTCAGCAATCTTGACATTACCCAACAAAATTCCACCAACGATGGCAAAAATGGAAGGTACATGCCCTTGTCTGCCATGAATGATAAGCAGTGGATTAGTTGTTCTTTTTCGGTCATTGATTGCTGAATCCATGACGATGTTAGAGGCAGATGAGACAGCGTGCAGCTGGGCTACTGGGTATTTAAAGTATCAGCTACAATGGTAAAATACTGCCTGGTTACACTACGCCTATGATTACCCCTTAATTCGGTAGTGGGAAGACATGTCTTATGATTTCTTATTAAACAGAACGTCTATACCTTTCACATCATGCAACTGATTCTATTAACGAACTTTTTGCAGTTATTTAATTTCGTACTGCCAGACAAGCGAACCATAACTTATCGTACAGTAGCACCTAATGTTTTGCGGCTTGGGGTAAGATGTATTCATTTCTACCAACTCTCAATTTGTAACTTCAACAATTTTGTGCGGAGGATGTAGTTCAATGGTTAGTTCTCATTTGTGGTAAGCCAGAGCAAGACTATATAGGGCTGAGAGTTGTTAAAAAAGGCAAAAAGTGAAGCTACATGTCCTTGTTCGCCATGAATGATAACCAGTGGAGTAGTTGTTCTTTCTCGGTTATTGATTGCTGAATCCATGACGGTGTCAGAGGCAGATGAGACAGCGTGCAGCTGGGCTACTGGGTATTATAAAAGAAGCTTGTAGATGGTAGTTCTGTACTGCATTCCACACATCCATTTCTGTGAAAATGCAGCGCTCGGCGAAATTATTGGCTGTTGCCGCATTCGCGGTGATTCTATTTATGAGCAGTGCGGGTGGTACCTCGAGGGATCCTGCATCAAAGAATGGTGAGAGCAGAAGGCGATCGTTGTTGCAGCTTCCCGGAAGTAGTGGGATTGGACTGCCCACAATTCCACCTTTTCATTTTCCTCCATTGCGTGGTTTGGCGCCACCGTCTCTGGGTGGTTCAACCCCGCCACTGCGACCACGTTTTACTCCCCGTCTTCCACTTCCTCGCTTCCCCTCCTTTAGTTCCCCTCCACCCGGGTTAACCACTCCTGTCCACGACTAGGGGTAGATAAGTATTTCCACTACTGTTGGGCTTTGTTTGTTGTTGGGAGTAACAGGTCATCCATTTCTGATAATAGTGTTAAAGAGATGGATATTAAATAACAAGTGGTTTCAATGGATCATGATGGATGTAATGCGTTGCGTATCCTCTTTTGTTATTAATAATTATGTATTTTGTTTTGAAATTTACGACTTAGAAAGGGATAAAATAGGTTCATCTTTATTGGATATTAAAAAATTGAACAATATTATGGATGCAGGTTCCGTTCTGTCACAACATTCATTTCTGACCACATGTTTAGATTAATGGCAAAAAGAATCTATTCGATATTTTGAGCTGCTCTCACTTAAATCATTTCATTTATTCATGCGTCTTTAATAGTGCAACGAGTGTTTAAAATGGGTTACAGGCTTCCAGTTGCCACTGAAGGCGCTTACATATTTAATTTCTGATGTTGTTGTATCAGTCAAAGGGCTCACTAAATCCCCCATTTTTGCTCTTACATATTTAATTTCTGATGTTGTTGTATCAGGCAAAGGGCTCACTAAATCCCCCGTTTTTGCTGATGCCGTGGGATAAAACTGCCCCGGAGCCTTTGCCAATTTGAGATCCGTTTGTCTCTTTATTTTCCTGAGTGTAAAGAACAATAGATACTTGCTTATAAAGCATTATCTAGATGGCAATTGGCTTCAAAATAGTCCAACTATATATTTTTGTGAATCATTAGATTCACATCCAAGACCAAATACTGGTGTGAACCATTGGATTCAGACCTACATTCAAACTACAGAGTATGTCTAATAAAAAGAAACTTATGTTTTGTTATTAAATAAATTTGGTAATAACTTGTATTAATGAAATTGTGTGGCTTTTTTTTAAATATATATTTCAAGTATATAAATAAATTTAATGTTTTAAATTATCCATATAATACTTCAATTTTATAGCTCAAATTTATAATTTTTGAGAATTTTTATCTAATTTTAAATAAAATTAGCCAAATTATATTTAGAAAAAACATGTTCAAACATATTTTAATGAGTAGTGGTAAGTTTATTACTCTTGATATTTAATTATTATGTTCTTTCGGCTTTTATCGAAGTAGTAACTATGCTTTGCGTTAATGTAGATATTTGGTAAATTTGTTTGAAATAAAAAAAAAAGAAAAAAGTTAAAGGTTTTCTATGATATTGAATTTATTTTTGATATCGAAATGATGATTGAAATACTAAAAAAAATTAAGATTATGCAATCTAAAAATTGGTTCTAACTAAAAAAATATATATTTAAACAAAATTATTACCTTGGTTAACAATACCAAACATATATACATTTGGTAGTGATGCATGTAATTTGAAAGAAAATTTTTTGACATCAAATAATACATATAAAAGTAACAATCACATTCAATACATCACTAAAGGCATAGACAATCTTGCTCAATCTTGACATTGCCATACATGGCCACCCTCCATAGTTATAACCATGCATCTAGTGCAGTCATTCCATATCAATCATAGTTCACTATTCATCCATTTTTGTAATCCAGAGTTTTGGTCATATATCTCGTACAACCATGTCATATGGAACATTTTTGATGGAAGGGCATATGGAACATATTTTGATGCAAGAGCATCTCTCCCCTTTTATTTCTAAGAAAAACTTCCCATGTAAATATCGCCTTCTATTTATATTTGCTTGCTTATGTGTCTGTTTGGGACAATCATATCTATAGGCTGGTTTTTGTTTGTTTGTTGATGTGTCTTTTTGTTTGCACAGTTGTTTTGGTTGTCAATAAAGGGCTTCTAGAAAAAAAACCTAAATGTCATCTTTGGGAATGTTATCGTTAACTAGCACATGGTTATATTGTTATGAAATAAATTCCCTGTGTTATGTATAAAAATATGGGTTTCAAGACTTTACACGTGTGGAAGCCCAAGGAAGAAGAAGGAAGTGTGAAGAAGAAGGAACTCTTTTTGTTTATGCCTTCGCGAATGTTCTATCACATGATATATAGTCATTATAATTCTTGTTTTAGACTGGTGTTTGTGTTTTATTTCTTTAAGTTATGAATCTTTGCACTTAAGGTAGGTATTGGAGGAAGAAGCAAGAAGTGTGGAGAATAAGGAACTCTTTCGTTTATGCCTTCGAAGGTTCTATCACATGATATATTGTTATTATACTTATTCTTTTAGACTAGTGTTTGTGTTTTATCTTTAAGTTATGAATATTTTCACCCAAGGTAGGTACTGGTTTTGGAGGTGCAAGTCCATGGCAAAAGATTAATTGCTCGTAAACATGTTTAACATTTAACAATTTTGATCTAATATGGGCCCTATGTAAAAATCAATCTAATTATTATTATGTATAAACAAAATATAAATTTAAAATATAAAGAGGTTTACGAGTACTAAAAAAAGTATGGTAAATAAATAAAAATATAAATAATTTGGAGGCATAGTAAATAAATAAAACCTCTTTTTATATTTACTCCATAATCTACTTTATATTTACAAAAACTCGGAAAAGAGGTTTTATTTAGGTGACGCCATGTGAGCCAATTGTTATTAATATCATGCAAAAAAAACATTATTTACCCTATTATTTTTATTATATTTATTAATTCTAATATTCATAGTATTATATATTATATATAATATTAATATAATCCTAATATATCTTAACTCTAGATATATATGGGAGGGAAGAAAAAAGACATAGAATGATTGAGGTGGAGAGATAGAGGGAGTCACAAGGGAGAGATGGAGATAGAGTGTGTATGTTTAGGGGTGAGATAAAGAGACAAAGGAGAGATGGAGAAAAGTGGGGAGAGAAGGAGAGTGGGAGGGATATAGTAACATAGTTGGAGAGAGAGAGAGAGAGATAGAGAGATGGGGGAAGAGAGAGGGAGGTAGGAGAGAAAGGGAGAGAGAGGAAAGATGAGAGAGAGGAATTGAGAGACAAGAAAAGAGTGATGGGGGAAGAGAGAGGATTGGAGGACAAAGAGAGAGAGAGAGAGAGATGGGGGAAGAGAGAGGGCGATAGGAGAGAAAGGAAGAGAAAGGAAGGGCGAGAGAGAGGACTTGAGAGAGAGGAGGACAGAGGGAGCAAGAGAGGAGGACAGAGGGAGGGAAGAAGAAATACAAAGAGTGAGAAGTGGAGAGAGAGAGAGGGAGTGACATGGGAGATTTGAAGAGAGAGTGTGTCTATTTGGGGTTGAGATAAAGAGACAAAGGAGAGATGGAGATCATGGGGGAGAGAAGGAGAGAGAAGGAGAGGGAGGGATATAGTAACCGAGTTGGAGGGTGAAGAGAGAGAGAGAGAGAGGTGGAAGAGAAAGGGGAGAGAGGTAGAAAGAGAGAGGATGTGAGAGAGTGGAGAGATGGAGGAAAAGAGAGATGAAGTTGGAGGGGGAGAGAGAGGGAGGCAAGAAGAAAGACATAGGGAGAGAAAGGTGGAGAGAGATAGAGGGATTGATAAGGAAGATGGAGAGAGAGGGAGAGAGGACAACATGAGTAAAGGGAGAGAAGCGGGGGAGAGGTAGAGAAGGGGAGGAGAGAGAGAGGGGAGGGAGGGAGGGAGGGGAGGAGGGAGGGATAGATAGATAGATTGAAGAAAAAGAGTTTATGTTTTGGGGGTGATAGAAAGAGATAAAGGGAGATATAGATATTGATGGTAGGTGAAGAGAGGGAAGAAGATAGAGATGGAAAGAGATAGGGAGGGACAAAGAGATTGATAAATATGGAGTGAGAAAGTGTGTGTGTTTGGGGGGTTGAGATAGAGAGAAAAAGAAGGAGAGATGGAGGGAGATATAGATATAGATGGAGGGGGGAGAGAGGGAAGATGATTTCTTGCACAAGATGCATTGATTTTAGTGTAGATGGCAATTTCTAATCCTATTTGATTGCTTGGACTAGATGTATTCATTTCAGTGTAGATGGTGATTTTTAATCCTATTTGATTGCTTGCACTAGATGCATTTATTTTAGTGTAGATATTGATTTCTAATGGTATTTGATTTCTTTCACGAGATGCATTGATTTCAATGTAGATGCTTTTTAATCCTATTTGATTGCTTGCATTAAATGCATAGATTTTAGTGTAGATGGTGATTTCTAATCATATTTGATTGCTTGCACTAGATGCATTGATTTCAATGTAGATGTTGATTTCTAATTTGTTTTGATTGCTTGCACTAGATGCATTGATTCCAATGTAGATGTCGATTTCTAAATTATTTGATTGCTTGCACTAGATGCATCGATTTCAAAGTAAATGATTTCTAATCTTATTTGTTTGCTTGCACTAAATGCATTTATTTAAGTATAGATGGTGATTTTTAATCCAATTTAATTTCTTGCACTAAATGCATTGATTTTAGTGTAGATGTTGGTTTCTAATCCTATTTTCTTACTTGCACTAGATGCATTGATTTGAGTGTAGATGTTGATTTCTAATCCTATTTGATTTCTTACATTAGATGAATTGATTTTAGTGTAGAATTTGTTTTCTAATCTTATTTGATTGTTTGCATTAGATGCATTGATTTCAATGTAGATGTTGATTTCTGATTTGATGTAATTGGATGTATGATGGTATATTAATTTAAAGTGATTGGATTAATAATGTGCATTGATTTCAGTGTACGCACAAAAAAATATTGGCAGTGTACATTAATTTTTGTGTTATAGTAATTCAACTTATTAATATTGGAGAGAAACAAAGACAAGGTACGATGTTTACTTCAACAAATCGAGCTGAAGATTTAAATTTACGATTTCAACTATCCTTTTCATATAATCAATATGAAAAGATGACAAAAATAACAAGGGTGACAATAAGAATAGTAGAAGAAAATAGTTTGAGATTGATCACACTGAAGGCTGTTTGTAATGAAACACATTCTTATTATTCACATTTTCTATCATTCAACACTATTACATTGTCACTTTTCATTCAAAATTTTTATCTTTGCATTCAAAATTTTTATTTCATCATTAAAGTTATTAACAATATTTATCATATCAACAAACTGAGGTAACTCAGCAAATTTAAAATTAAAATGACTAGATTAATCTCAAACATATTTAACATATTTAAAATGATTATATTATTATTATATGTTTTTACATATTATTGATAAAATTAATCATATCTTCAATAGTTTTTCCTTGGCTGCATATGACTGAAACCGGCCTAGATCCATCTAAACTCTAGATCTATCAAGCACCAAGAGGGATCAAATCTCTCAAGGTGCAAAACTTTCTTCAAATTTTGCACTCAAAAGAGAGTTTTTCACCTCGAGAGATTTGATCCCTCTCGTCACTTGATAGATCCATAGTTAAGATGAATCTTGGTTGGATCTTAACTAGTCGTTAAATTGAGGTAAGCCTCTACATATGAATGAATTTGGTTTTTCTTAGAAAGGTTAAACAATGATACATATTCTATAATCCTACAACATGAATCCTCCATTAAAAAACAAAAAAAATCTTGCTGAATACAGAGAATACTGTTAGGATGGGGTCTCTTGGATCAAATTTTGTAAAAATTTTGTTAAATAATGTAAAGTCTCTACATTTTGAGGAGTAGAGCATGAGTAGCGTAGGTTGATAGGAGTCAAAGGGGCTTTTAGAAGGTAAAAGCCCCTTATTTTGTTAAGAGTCAAGCTGTTTTAAGATTTTCCCATGGTTGGCGGACCATGGTATTGTAATGGAGAAGAATATAAAAGGAAGTCATAGAAAAGTCATAGGAGAATAATAGCATAGAATAATAGTACATGATTTGAGTTTGTTTTTGTCTATTCTGTACTTGGGCGAAGGGGGAGGCTCCTGTATCTGTGTGCATGGAGACCTTGGTAAGTCTGCAACTGAGTGGGAAGGCCCCTGTAGCTATGTGCGTAGGGTTGGGAAGACTGTAATTGAAGATCCAAAGCATAATAAAGACTTTTTTTGAAGAACTATTTGTGTATCTGTGTATTATTGTGTATCTTTAAATTTACTGTATTTTGATTTGTTGAATGAAATTAATCGAGAAAAGTACTTATTTGATTCGCGAAGATGTAGATCTATTTATTTATATGATGTTATGCAGGTTTAGCATAATCGGCGAAGGACATAAATCTACTAACTGATAATTACTGTAAATTATGGGTTTTAACGGTTTAGGGTTCACGAAGGTCAAGATAAAGCCCTAAGTTTGGAAAAAACACATCACATAGTCTAGCATTCCCCAATACTGCCTCAGGTGAGACTACAGCCTGTGCTATGCGGGTTGTTGCCGAAATCATCTATAGTGTAAGGTATTGTTGGTTAGCACAGCTAACTTTGAACCTGGGTCCAAGCCCCATGAAGATAAAAAATGGTTTGGAAAGATGTTATGGGTATTGTTTGAGTCATAGTTGCAGTTGGTGATTAACCAACGGATGCAATTGTCACCTAGTTTACATGTGCAATATATAAATATTGCAGAATTCAAGGTAGATTTTTACAATCTGTCCATGTGCGTGAAGAAGGATGCCACAGGAACATGACATAAGTTTCCATATTTAGCTGCGGAGGATGACATTATGGGAGTCATCAACAATGGCTGAGCGATTGGCTCACCCTATCTGACGAAGGCGCAGGAACAAGTAAGGCCAAAGAGGGAGAAACGGGGAAAACAACAGTTGCAAGAACGACCCAGAAGGTCAAAGAGAAAGAAGCACAGAAGGCTTCTACGAAAGAAAAAGAAGCACAAAATGCTTATACAAAAGAAAAGGTAGCACAAAAGGAAAAGGTTTTTGAAAAAGAGAAGGAAGCATCGAAGGAGAAATCTGCGCAAGTAATAACATCGCAGGTCATTATTGACCTTGAAGAACCTGAAACTGAGCGTAATGATGTTGAGGTTGAAACCGAAGGTGAAGAGGAAGGGGACGCAGACTTAGAGTCCCCCTTTAGGGTCAGGAAGAGGTAGAAGCGTAGTGCCATGGGACCTCAAAAGAAGCAGAAGTTCGATAAGTTTGTGAGTGCAACACCATTGGTCCTCAAGGAGGGGGCCCTTCATGAAATAGGTGATGTTGTCCAGTCCATCACTGAAACTATATGGGGAAACATGGAGGACCAGTATGTTGGGTCCCTATAATACTAGTGATTACCCCATTACTATGGTAGTTATACCCCTTATTTATATTGTTGTGCCCCTATTACC
>APFE030997548.1:0-12387 GCA_000404065.3 Pinus taeda
AATAACGATGAAGTGATTAATCCAAAAATAAGTTTCAAAAATATCAATATGGATTACAAAATTCTGAGATCAAATAGTTTGTAGCTTTTTAGCATTTTTAACCAAAGATTTTAAATATTTTTATTTTCCTGTAAATTCAAAAATAATTTTCTAATTTCTAAAAATCTTATTGTTAATTTTCTACCCTTTGAAGAGGAAGATTTATTTTTGGTTTTCTTAAGTGCATAACAAATCATTTGAAAATAAACAAAAAAATATATATTTATAGGGAGTTGTCTTTAGTGTGATTTTTTGGACTTGACTTTCCCATGATTTGTGATTTCAATAAATTCTTGCCAGCTTTTAGAGAAATTAGACCAGAAAAACTCACCAAAAAAACTTCCAAAAACTTTCAAAAAATCTCACTCAAGACAACTAAATTTTATAAACTATCATTCCCTCTCTAAATAACATTGTCTTAATTAAATATTAAGACTATTATGCTGACATTGTCACTGCTCTTCCCAAACACTGACACTTAGGCTATTATGCTAACGTTATCACTGCAGTACTCACAGACACTGAACCTCTCATGCCTGACATTGTCAGTGCTGGTAGCAATAATGCTAGAATTTGTGGGGTGCTAAGTCCCTTATGTAAAAGGGCAGTAGTCTATAACGCGATTTTTTGAAAGCTTTTCCGGCGGCTTTTTCCGGTCAAAATCCGGCAGCAATTCATTGGAATCACAAGTTTAATAGCTAGTTTCTGCACAATCAATGGCTCCCAGGGGTTTTTCAGGGCGCTGAATCCAAATATGCAGTTAAAAAACCATTTTAACTGCTAAAAATCGAGATTTACCTCAATTTCTTGCCGGATTCCGTCACCAGAATCTCCCAAAAATTCGCAGTAAAACAACGTCCATGTAAAAGACTGGGTGCAGGGATCGGGGAATGGGGAGGGGCCGGGGGGGGGGACGTTGTAGGGGCAGGCGGGATGAACTAATTTACAGGGGGCAGGCGGGCTGAACTAATTTACAGACATTCACACCTTTTACTTTATAAAATATTATTTATTTTATTGTCCAATAAAAAATTTAATATCAAACTACAACTATTTTGGTGTTGCAGAAGTGCACGAAAGTGTGCAGGAAGCTTGTGTCCCTTGCTGAGGACACACATTCATCACACCCTTGGTCCGCACATGCCTGGCCATAAACTCCACATCAAATTTAGAGGTAGCAATTAAAAATTTACTACGTTGAATACAATATAAGGAATAAAATACAAATGAACACAGTAGCTTGTTGTCGAATTTAACTTTGGGAATCAAGTGTTAACTCATGGAATGGCCGTTGGGTCTGTACTCTGTGAGTGAATGAACATCAATCCTTATACAAATGAAAACAGTAGCTTGTTGTCGAATTTAAGTTTGGGAATCAAGTGTTAACTCATGGAATGGACGTTGGGTCTGTACTCTGTCAGTGAATGAACATCAATCCTTAACATGTCCATATGTTATCTGTGGAGTCGAGATTCAAATTTCAGCTTTCTATAGTGATATTACTTGTTGTTTTCTTGGAGAATTGGACTCCGGAGTGTGGCATTGAGTGAATGGAATGATATCATACATGAGACGAGGAGAAAGCCTCTGCACTTTTTTTCAAAAATTTTCAACCCTCTATAATGAACTCTTTTTAAAAATCTTTTAACCCTCTCGAATGAACTCCAATTCAAATGTATCACTTAGAAATCAATTGCGATTCATTTTCAAAATTTCCCAAGGCCTAAACAATTTAATTTCAAAACTGTGAAACATAAGGCTAGAGCTATTAATTTATACATGTTCTTTTAACAATAAGTTGCCTCTTGTATCATAATCAAATCTCTATTTTCAATCTTCCGATGGAATCCAAATATTGACTAATGTAATCTTGCATTCTGTTTCAATCTTCCAATGGAATCCAAATATTGACTAATGTAATCTTGCATTCTGTTTCGTGTGTAGGAGGCAGAAGACATGTTATGAACACCCAATACATATCCAATCTGAGTCAGTGCTTATGTACTGTGTATGAATGTGCTGCCTTCGGAGCTCTCTGTTCCACCGCCATGAAATATTGCAGTAGTCTATAACGCGACTTTTTGAAAGACTTTCCGGCGGATTTTTCCGGTCAAAATCCGGCAGCAATTCATGGAATCCAAGTTGATAGCTAGTTTCTGCACAATCGATGGCTCCCAGGGGTTTTTCAGGGCGCTGAATCCAAATATGCAGTTAAAAAACCATTTTAACTGCTAAAAATAAAAAATTTAACCTCATTTCTTCCGCCCGATTCCGTCACCGGAATCTCCAAAAAGTCGCATTATAGACAACTCCTGAAATATTCAATGGGGGCACCTCATTTTCCCCGCACGGTTTATTTTACTATATTTGGATTATTGAGGAATGAATGAAGGTGAATGGACTTCATGTCGGTGAAGCCGAGAGAAGGGAATGTAGTGAAATTCGAGGTACCACGGAATCTCGTCTACGAAAACTATTTTGATGTGCGGAGAAAGGGAGCGTGCTAGAAAGTGTCTTGATTGTGTAGAGTAAGGACATAAATTTATTTTTAGTGTGAGAGAAAGTGTATGTAGACTAGGGTACAAAAACTTACCTATATATATTCTCCGTATTCTTTTTATCCACATGAGTGTGAAAAAAAGCCTATGTGGAAAATGTGCGTGCAAAATAAAAAGAAATACCTACACACTTTTTCTCTGCAAAGCTTATTTTTCTAAATCGCATTAGTCTAATTATTATGTTTTTATCTTTTTTATCTTTTTTATGTTTTTATTTTTTTAGAGAAAGTTATAGAAATTTCATTTATATTTTGAAAAATCTGATAAAGATTTTTGTAAATGTATTTTAAAACGGTCAACTTTTTAAATTTCCTAAAAACTTGTGATGTTGCTTAGTCTATTTCTACCATTAAAGAATATGATTCACAAAAAAATTTGATTTTTTTTGGGTAAAGTCCCTCCACTCTTTTACCACTCCTCGGCCTCCCTAGACTCCTTTTAAATTTTAAATCTAGTATCTAACGAAATCCAAATTTTTGTAGACAGTGTTTTCATATCATACGTATACGCTGAACGAAATTGTGAATAACATGTTCATTGCAGTATCGCACTCGAAGATATTCCCATGCGTCCATTCGGCCAGAATCGATGACATTCGTGGCAGGAAGTCAGTAATATTCTTGATGAGGGAGGCCAGACAAATGCATTGGGTGTCGAAAAACTTGGTAGCAGAGCGAAAGAGAAGAAGAAAAGTGAATGATTTGTTCATGTCTTTGCAATCATTATTGCTGAACAAATATTTGAGTAATGGTTATCAAACTTTATAATACGTTTCTAACACTATATCTATACATTACTTATGCAGATGGGCAACGCATCCATCATAAACGACACAATCGATTACATTCAGCCTTCAAAAGCAAATCAAGGAGAAGGTAGTCGAAATATCTTGCCTTCAATTCAATCAAGCACATTGTAGTGTAGTAGAAGTATTAAGAACAAGCCTATTTCAGGTAGCAGTATAGGGTCAAAAAGACTTGCAGAATTATGAGAAAATATCTATAATATTCCATGATCGACAAGTTTTCAAAACTCTGAAGTAAGTAACTGTAGGTGTTTTTGTAAGCCTTCTACTTTCTCTAAGTTAATAGATTGGAAAAGCTTGGATTTATCTATTTACTTAGTGGGCTATCTCGTTAGGTTTAATTAATTACTGTTTGGAGAAACTTGTTCTAGATTCGAAAATGAAATTATGCTTCGGCATCTATGCAATTTAGCTTCATGTAAGCATAGTGGAGATGAAGACATTTCTAATACAAATACCTTGCAAGAAGGAAATGGGAACAATAATGCACATCATCAGAGCAACCATTATTCGAGGAAAATAAATATATGGCCAGGTAATACCGTTCATTTTTTATCAGAGATAAACACAACGTCAACAAGAAAACTTTTGCAATGCGATCGGCCTGTCCAGGTAAAATAAAAGAAAATTGGTTGCGTAAGCATTTGGGGTAATTATTCACGCATCGAACTCCTACAAAACAATCGTCGTCTCTGATTATCGTTCAATCGACGACTCCAAGATTATATGTGCAGCGCCCAATTAACTTTCCGGGTTAAAAATGATGATTTCAAACGGGCTAGTGGGTAAATTATCGATTGACAAGGAATTATATATCGTTCTCTTTTGATAATATGATTATTAACTATTTTTATAAACTATTACAATCACATTAATATATTGGAGAGGTAATATAATTATTAATTATTTTTATAAACTATTACAAATAGTACAATCACATTAATATAGTAGCTGATATAGTGGAAAACTTTATAAATATAACAAGAGGAGAATTATTGTAACATGAAGAATGTCTTACAAATGTACACATTTACTTGATTAATCATGTACAAAAAGGTTAAGGATCAATTTTAATTTGATTAAAAAAAAACACATCTTATTGTAAAATAAACTATTTTGCTAAATAAAATTTGTTTATATATTAATTTCTCTATTTAATTAGAATATGGACTTATTAGAATTGGAATAATCTCAAATCCCTAGAAAATTGGAGGAATATGAACTTATTAGAATTGGAATATAATTTAACTTACAAAAAAATAAAATTACACATCTTATTGTAAAATGGACCTAAATAAAATTTGATTATATATTAATTTCCCGATTTGGAATTGGGATAATAACCTAACCAACCCTTTAAAACACTACAACCATTGATAACCATTCAAAAAAAGCATATATTGAGCATATTCCCTTGAGAATCAATAGTGACCATCACTTAAAAAAATACAAAAAATCAACAGATTTCAGCTTAACCTAAAATAAAAAATCTTCAACCATCAATACATTTGAACTTTCATATATTTTATATAATTAATTAATTATTTATGTTAAAATTTAATTTATAATTCCCCACACCATTTATAATTTTGGCGGTTCCAAAACTCATCCCTTGTGCCCCAATATGGGTGCAACATAATTCAATCACAATATAATTGAACAACATGAAATTAGAAGGTAAAATAGAGCCATGGCATGATCTCTGACATTGAATAGGTATCCCGTGGTATCCATTATCGGCAATGCTCTTACTTGTTTGTGAAGGAGGATATCTGATGTTATAAAAGGCAATAATGAGAATCAAACATGAAGCCAACTAAAGTGGGAAGGACTCAAGGGTCTTTTGAGGACTAAAGATACAACAAGTAAACTTCCGCATCGGAGAAACCGTAAGGCAAGAGCGTAGACACATTACTCAATTCTTGTTTGGATTTTCTCTGCGTTACCATTTTTATAGCACCTGTCAGCACACTCATCTAACTCATACCAGTGTTCTTATGTTCAAATTTCAACATCATTGATTAGAGATTTGTTTAAGCATAAAATCGGATGCACTGAGGCATACCTCTCATCATTGCTATATCTATAGAGGAAAATTCTCGACATTGATATATTTGTAGAACCCAACTAGCCACTTGTCTAATAACTACCTATTAAGAGATGAGATTGCTGATTCACGTCAGAAAAAGACCAGTAGTACGTTATAAAAATATACTGCTGGTGGTATTGGCTTTTTTTTTTTTTTTTGAAAATTATAGAAATTGTGGTAAGATTTTAATATAATTTAGTATGGATTTTTGTAAATCTAAGTTAGAACTGTTATTTTAAGTTAGGTGTTTTAGAAGTTTTTGATGGTGTTGAATCTATTTCCACCATTAAACATGATTCAAACTTTGCTACCTTAGTTTAAATGGACTGTGTCTAAATAGACTGTTTTTTGCTGGGAAAATTATAGAAATTTCCTCAAGTTTTTAATAAAATCCCCTAGGGATTTTTGTAAATCTAGGTTACAGTTGTTAAACTTTAAAATATAACTGTGTCTAAATGGACTGTTTTTTGCTGGGAAAATTATAGAAATTTCCTCAAGTTTTTAATAAAATCCCCTAGGGATTTTTGTAAATCTAGGTTACAGTTGTTAAACTTTAAAATATAAAATACCCCAGAGGTTTTTGATAGTGTTAAATCCATTTCCACCATTAAATATGATCCAAACATAACTACTACTGTAAAATTTTATTTTTTTGACCAAAATTCTGACCACTTTTAAAAGTCCAAACAATTCTTAACATCATAGCTCTCGGGATGTACCAAAAAACCTTACTTGTGCCATGTAATCTTCCAGAATCATGTGTAAGAGTGTTGAGTCATCCTGCACATGCAAGGTGAGCAATGTGAAGAGGTACATTGCAATGTGAAAAGGTACATTTTTAAAGAAACAAGATGTGCTGCGGGGCAGCTAGTCCCTGCCCTAAGCCGGCTAGCTGCATGGGCTATATGAGGCGTGTTGTTACTTGCTCTTGCTGGCGTAGAGGCATATTGATTCTGATGGTGGTCGAGTGCTTGCTGAATAGTTCGAGGCTATATGAGGCGTGTTGTTACTTGCTCTTGCTGGCCTAGAGGCATATTGATTCTGATGGTGGTCGAATGCTTGCTGAATAGTTCGAGTTCGAGTGCTCGCTGAGATGCATATTTATCCCAAATTAACAGGAGAAAGATTTAGTCAATGAAATAGCAGTTGATGGGGTTGAGTAAGCAGCAGTAGACACAGGAGCAAAGCTAGTAGCTAGAGTCAAGGTAGCATCTAATACTATTAGCAATGAGGCTGACGATCCTGACCAGCCTACTCAAAGTATTGACGAGATTATGAGAATTATTGCAGAAGCTAGGATCCCTGCACCAAGGTCATACTTTGGAGACAACTTCGAATTGGATGACATGGATCTGCAAAATGATGGAGACCTTGACGTCGATAGCAGTGGGGAGTTCGTATGTGCTTTGTAATATTATTGTCTTTTAAGGGTTTTTTATGCTTTTGCATCACGATACGAGTGTAATGCTGACTTCTTTTCTGAAACTTCACTTCTGCCAGGCCACCTGCCAAAATTATGGAGGCATAGTAGCAAATTAGCACCACATCTTAAATGGGTGGAGATATGCTCCAGCTTAGATTAGATATACATTGCAACCTGATCATTGCCATGAGTTTCTGGATCATGGGCTTATGCAGCTTTCAATACTGCAATATGTTAATGGTCCTGAAGTTCGTACAATGAGAGCTGCTTGCTGTAGACTTACACATGAAGGTTGGGAAGAATTTAGTTTCTTTTTCATTGGATAGAACTTCTGGTCAGGATGTCCTGAGCATAGGAAACGTAGGGAGTTACTACTGAAACTTTAGACACATCGCTGAGGTACTTGGAATACGCTAAAGTCAAAAACGATATTGACGTCGCGCTCTGTATATTGCTTCCATTAGATTTGTATATTAGCCCACCTGCAAAAACAGCACAGCAAAAACTTCAACTATACAGCTTCACTTCCGGGAGTCCATCCAATAAAGAAAATATACAAATATGGGTTAATGGAAATTAATTACCTGCCGTGTACCGAACAAATGCATAAGATGTTTCAGGCAAAAGAGAGCAAATAAAACTGTCAGCATGATCCTTGTATGCTTCTAAGAACAATACATTCTCAGACAGATAGTCCTGGAAATCCAATATACGATTATTACAAATACTCTTAAGCTAAACCCAATCTATAAAAAAATAAATTACAATTTGATATTTGAAGCAATGTGAACCATAATTACCAAATTCAACCGTGAAAACGATTCTAAAATTCTATTATTCGTACAGGGCAGGTTTCAATGGAATTTTGGAGGGTAAATTACTTGCCAAGTTTTTAATGAATTCGTAATAACCAAAAGCTATAGCGGATAAGCTAGGGCTTAAGATGTATAGCTTAAGCTATAGAATAGGTTAACTAGAAACTGAACATGCGTAAATCAAAGTACTAATGTGTTAATTTTTAATTTATAAATTAATAATTTGTAAATGAGAATAGTAATGCGTTATTTTTAATTTATAGATTAATAATTTATGAAGTATAAACTATTTAAGAAATTATTAAAATATTAAATAGTTTTGATTGCAGAGACGTGGCAAAGATAAATAACCATAATGCATGATGGAGACGTGGCTGAAGACTATGGAATTACAATGATTTTTCCAAATTGCTAATCGTCCAGGCAGAAGAAAGCAGGATAGCGGTGACAGGTAACATTGTAGGTTAATCTTGGGCATTGCATAAGATGCTTCTATATCTGTCCGATGAGCGTGCCATGATGTTGCAGGATCCCTTCCTTGTTTTTTCAATGTGTGACTGCAGAGAACAACAGCAGTGAAAGCGTTAGTATAAGATGGAAACGAACACCGCAACAAAAGGAAAAACTGAAAAATATTTACAGAAATGGCATGCAGTCGCACAGATAGAGAGAATAACTTCCCTTCTGAAGAACTACGGAAGAGTTGAACAGAAAAACGTGAAATGCTGGTTTCAAAACTTCAAATCCAGGAAACGCAAACGGGCATTAGAATCACCGTTCTCGCTGGGTGGAGAGGAGTTTCTACTTTTCACCATAGGAAAAAGCCCTATGCAATTGATCAGGTTGGTTATCAGTTCCATTTTTTTCCTTTTTTATGCCACCGTTTAATTGTTCAGAAAGTTTCAATTTCAATTAAGTGATGTTAGCATTAGTTTGTCAACATTTTATGTTAAAAAAAAATTAAGAATATAAAAGAGACGCTAAGAAATATATGTGTAAACATACACATGGCTCACAAGCATATAAACACTTGCATCCTCCACATGTCTTTAATTGTCCTCACTTCACATAGTAATTTCGTTCATCAACTATTCACGTCCAAACTCCATCTCGTCAGCACCGTGACCAACACCAGCTTCTCAGCACCCGATCTCCTCAGTCATCAACCTAGCTCCCCAGCTAACAAGAAAACAATTGCAGCAACATGCCAAGAATGCTACTACTATGGCCCCTACCTGCGGAACAGTAACACATAACTTTTCAGTTTCTTTACTAGAAAAAATGGTTCATTGAATTTGAAAATATGCACAGCTAGCAGATTTAGGCATCTGTTTCTTGATCAACTAACTTTATCAATATAACAACAAAAGTATATTAGGGTAAAAGTTCGCACTCATTTATATATAAGTTCACCCCACCCCGCAATTCAGAGAACAAAACATGAATTACCTTGTATGGATGACATCGAGCTGATACTATAATTGGCTTCTGATGTTTCTCCCACAATTTGTTTTCCTGTATCCATGGCGGTCAATTAATAGCTATAATTTACTCGCTGGCACATTTGTTATTTTAATTTGGAGCTGATGAATCCCACAGGTCAACAGGGTAATTCTGTCCTTATATTACAGAAGACACCCATGTTTTGAAGGTGGGTTGGAGGTCTGCACTAAGAACTATTGTGTACTATAGCATGTTGCCAATGCCATCCTTAATTTTAATAATATCGGTCTTGTTTCGACAAGTGCCACATATGGAATGGAAAAACCTTGTAGCCAGGGTGGAGGCAATGCTCAGTATTGGGTTTGACAGAGGACAGACACTACTTAGCAGGTTTATTTGAGAGGGCATTGAGGCTACCTAGCAAGGGGTATTGGGCTTATCGTTTAGCAGTTTTCGCAGTAGTTATAGTTAGCTCAGCGGGCTCAGTTGTTTTGTCAACAATAAGGTTCCAAAATACTTCAAACAAAAAAAAAAAATTGTTCAGGAGGAAAACGCACCCGAATTTAATGCCAGTATTGTGGGTATCCAAGTTTGAAGGTTGAGGAAATATCGTCAATCTCTCTAAATTGAATGTCAATATTGTGAGTATCCTATCCCAGTAATAAATATTACACTAATATTTGCAACATTAAAATTTCATTGTTGAAATACATCACTTGACCTTCCTGTCAATCCACTAATATTGATAAAGCCAGAGGAATCAATGAATCCCACGGGAGGCTTGACATAGGTGGAATATGGCAATCTTGCCCACAAATATTCCCAACGACATTCTCACACCTAACTGCCCCCTGATTCATGAATTGTGTTTTGATTGCATATAACAAAGTTGCAGATTTTTTCTGAGTCGTTAAAATTAATTACCTTTTGTTATTTTGGTGTTGGCAGTATTTGGTGGCCGAGGAAAGGATGCCGCTCACAGAACGGTGCTTCATCCAGGTCGATAGTCGACTCCATAGTCGACTCCATATCTGGGACCTTTACCAGGTGACCTACAAGAAACCAACCAACAAAGCTAGCGGAACAACAACGTTTACCAAGCGACCAAGAAGGTGAAACAAAGGGAGGCTAGCAAAGGGAGGTCACGTTTAAAACAAGGAAGACCATGGCCAGATCAGGTTCTCAAGTGAACAACAATTGTCAAGCATGCACCATTGGGTTCTCATGCAAGTTGCAAATTTGACACGGAAGCTGCAATGACATGTCAAGCATTCTAGCTTGTTTCTCATACATGATATATCATGTTACTACAAACATTTAACGTCTATAAATTAATGCTAGCATTAAACCAACGTTCATTTTATATGAACATTTATATGACGCGTTTACTTATTACTCTAAGTATTAAAATGAAGAATGCCTCGATTTGAGGCCAAATAAGACCATGATTCCTTTGATTCCTTTGATTGGTTAAAATAAAAGATTTAAGTACAGTAATTGGTCAGAAGAAAAAAGAATTTCATTAATATAAACGAACTTTGGTTAAAAGGGGAAAAAAGTCATTGGTTTCAGTTTCGAACTAATGCTAAGTCCGGAAAACTGATTACTATAGTCCTTGGTAGCCCTTTGGGCAGGGAATAATAAGAAGAATTCACATTTTGATTCCCAATATCCACGTTTCATATGGAAATAGTTGGTACCATGAGAGCATTATAATAAGGGAGGTACATTTTTAAAGAAATAAGAAGACTTCACATTTTGATCCCCAATATCCACGTTTCATATGGAAATAGTTGGTACCATGAGAGCATTATAATAAGGGCAGACTCACCTTGGTTACAATAAGAACTGAGTGACCTATATACAAAGATCTTAATATACAGAGATCTTAAAACATTTGAAAGAGAAAATGAAACTGTAAGATGGGTTTACTACTCTTTCAATTAGGGTATTTTTAAGTTGATTGTAGATTTTCCGAATTCGAGAATTGGACGGATATAGGTGCGGTTTATTTTTTTGACTGTTTATATCTGTCCAATTCCTAAATATTCGGGAAATCTGCAATAAACTTAAGCTCAAGACTTCAATTCAAATAATAACTTTGCAAATGTACAGTTGAATGCATATATAACAAAGTTTCCAATGACCTGTACCCGGGGACAAGTAACATCAACAATAATTATCTGTGCACACTATGTTTGCGGAAACCATTATTATTGGCAAATACCATCCCTAACAATGGACAAGCCCCAATCCATGGTAACTCCAGTTACACCGAGCCAGTGAATTGCAACCATGGGCTTTAGGTAGCTGTCGCAATGATTGCTGAAAGAATGTTTAATTGATGTACCATTTCACCAAAAATAATGCTCATTCACAAGGAAGAAATATTAACTTGCATACATAACAACAACCAAAGCCATATCGGACCACATGGTGGGCTTAGGAATTTAGAACGGAGATGATTTGATTAGGAAAAATGCGGTGTCGATTTCATTGTGCTGAGGTGTGAGGAGGTTTCTGGTGATTTGATTAGGAAGAATGCAGAGTAGCTTTCGTTGTGCGGAGGTGTGAGGAGGTTTTTACTATGTTTTCTCTCACACTCCTAACGATAAAAGCTTTTTCAACACCTCCACACTCTCCACAGTAAAAATCTCTTTTGCGCCTCGAAATCAAATTCCTAACCATAAAAGCTTTTTTCACAACTCCTCACTCTCCACAATAAAAATCTCTTTTGCACCTCGAAATCGAATGCAACATAACGATATTCAGTACAGATTCTTTCGTCAAGTAGGGGTCCATTCAACATTGACACATATCCAAATCATTTTCAAAGTCCATTCAATATTGAGACTTATCTTTTTCTTCAGCATACATGAGTTCGTTGACCACCTTTTTCACTTAATACTATAGGCAAAAACAATGTAGAAATTTGTAACAACATTAGGAAGTGAAAAATTTCATGATTTATATCTATTTAATAATATAACTTTAAAAATGATAATTTTAAAATTTTTATGATATATTAGATAAAATATGCACTGAATTGAAAAGAAAGAGATGTAGCTCTCAGGTGTGGCCTGCACCTAGAGACTACACTCACTAAACTTGAGAGATGTCTCTCGTTCACTCTATTCCGCATCAATCAAAAGATTACATCATTAAATACAATACTAGGAAATAGGAAGTTGTACCCAAACCCCATAACTATAGGA
>APFE030997551.1:0-14080 GCA_000404065.3 Pinus taeda
ATTAATTTTTTATTTTGGTTTATTTTATAAACTACAACTACTTTTAATAAAATAAAAAATAAATTATAGCCACTATAAAATTATGATTTTTCGAGATTAATAATTTATTGGAGTAAATTACTAAAATCCGGTTGCTTCATGATTTGGCTACATGGAAAAATGTTAGAAAAAACTCACTACGGGTTAATATTTAAACTGAATGCATTATTGAACTAATTTATTTACAAAATGCGATATTGTACATTTTATGCATTTTTTAACCGAGACTACATAAATAATCAGACTTTCAAAGGAGCGCCATTTTCAAACCAGTTGACCAAATGGGGCGAAACAAGCGTCAATGCGAAGCTTATAGAAAATCGATTCTAACAAAGCAATCAAAAACTAGAATCCAAAGAAAAGTAAAAATTAACAAAAGCGTAGGGCAATCAACTAAAATAAAAATCCAAAAAGGTGTTTAGCCAAAATTTTTATAGAAAGGGTCCCCATTATTTGAGTTGAGCAAGTCAAAAATGGGGGATTGTGTTTTTACCACAACACAACCAAGGTCAAGAGCTCATGGAGTCATTATTTCTACAAAATTTAAGCTTTATATCCTCTAACAAAAAATGCGCAAGAGGCGAAAATCGCACCAAGGAAACCTAGATCGAGAAACGGAGGTAGCTTCCTAGGTACGCATCAGTAGGCAAAATCCCTCGAGATGGAAAGCCTCTAATTTCTCAGTCGCGTGTAAGCCCGGAAATTTGTAGGAAAAAGTGCTAAAAGAAAAAAGAAAAACTTGAAATCTAAAACCATCGGTATTCATCAGAGATATCCTCAAGTGGTATGTAGATATGTACAACAACTGCAGACAAGCTGGAGACAGAAGGCTCAAGAAAGGGTAGAGTCAATCAAAATGTTAACCAAGTTGAATTGGGATTCTTACTGGGCATACTTGGTAAAACCACACAGCCAGTGCATGACCCTCAAATGTATCATCAATTCTACTGAAAATATGGCGCCAGCACTTGCCGATTTCATTTTCACAAGACAGCTAAAGTCAGAAGTCAGCAAATGTTGAACGCTTGCGATTACAAGGAACAAATACACAAACAGTGAGTTGTTAGTTTTAGTTTTAGATTCAGTTTTAGTTTTAATTTTTCTTTAATTTTTCCTGAAATGAGGACGGTTATTTAAACTGCATCCTACATTTTTGTAATAAATTATTTTTAGATTTAGTTAGTAGTATTTAAAACCTTCTCATGCATTTAGAGAAGTGTCCTGAAATTTGTCAAAAACTTGTCCTCAGAACATGCACTTTTTCATCCTCTGAGGAGGTTTTGATGAATGAATGGAACAAGATTTATTGATATCTGAATTTGATATCTACTACTGATGTTGCACTTTTGTACTCTTAGTAGATGTTGGATTTAGAAGAGACAAATCATTATTGCTTGAAGCTCATGAGTAGAACTAGTTATAAATGGTACTTTTATCTCTTAACTATTTTTGCCTATGTGTTAAAGTGATATTCTTGTTTAGTTATTTATATATGAATGCATGAATGCTTGAGTTATCATTTGGCACTTCTGTACGGTGATAACTATTTATTTATGCTCAATATATGAGTAGCTTATTTTTTTTTGCTGTGTAAAGACTAAACTATTGTATTAAAAAAGGAAAAAAATATTTACAAGAGGTATACACCTCTGAGGCTATTGTTCAGCTCTCTGTCATGGCTTTTCTCATTCATCTGGTATTTCTACTTGCAAAAGCCAGAGTATACAAAAGACCAAAAAGGATTGGTTTGAACTGTAACTGGACCAACCTGGACATACCAAACTCGACTGAGACAGACAAAAACAACTAGATAAAACCCAGACCCCGAGATCTGTTACATTAGACCGAATGCCCAAGGCAGCCAAACTTCAGAGACGTCACTCCATCCAGCCGAGACATAACAAAAAGACAAAAAGGTGAGGCTCGCCTAAGGGCAGGCTTACCCCTGAATCTTCTATAGTCATTTGCTCTGGGATTTCTTCGCCTCACCTTCGCGTTCCATCGCCCTCTTCTTCCGGTCTTCTGCTTCCCGAACCGGGTCTGGCTCCCAAGTTACTTCCACTCCTTCTGGAACGTCCTCGATACAGTCGTAACCAGGAGGCAGCTTGAGGTACAGAGCATAATCAAAAGAGTCTTCCTCTTCCTCATTCTTCAAACCGCTCTGAGTGGGGGTGGACTTGCTGTGATGGGAATCCATATGAGCCTCCAGAGTTCCCTCAGCAGAATCCATTGGTTCTTTCCGTTTGAGACTGCTGAGTTCTTTTAAGGCTTCCTCCTGCTCTGCAGAGTAGCCTAAAGTGTTATCCTCCTCAAGTCTGCTCTGAGAATCTGGGTTGTAAGAGTTATCCTTTGACTTGGAAGAGTTTTCTGAGGTGGTGGACGTCTTCTCTCCCATATCATTTTTACAACTCTCATCCTCCTCATCCTCCTCATCAAAGATAACAGTGATGCTGGCTTTAACCACTGGCTTATTCTTCTGGCGGCGGTAGTGAAATGTCGCTATCTGCACTGTGTTGCTTAAATCATCTGAATGCGTCGAGTCGCCTGAGGGAGGCGAAGCACAAGCTAAAGGTGAAATGCGCTTCGGACTTGACTGTTCGCTGTTTCTAGTGTCACTCTTCTGCCTGGAATGTCCACCCCTGCGAGGCACCTTGTGACCAGTGCGAGGAGCCATTATGAGCTTGATAAACTCAGCAACGCTCTGCGGATTTATCTTACCAAGTCTGCAACTGCTTCTATTGCTGCAAATGTCGTAGGAGAGATTACCCTGAAGATTCTGCAGCCGGATTACCACCTGCACCTTCGTATGAGCCGAGTTAGAAATCCTCGTAAAGATTGGGCGAGGGATGGCTGCGAGGGTGGGTATACTTCTTTCAGAACTTCCCGCCTCCACTCTGCCCTGAACCTCCAAATTATCAAAGCCAGTACCGAACTGCATATCTGGGCAGAGGAATGTTTGCGCCATGTTAAATGGTTTGTCTGCTGAACCTTGAAAAGGCCCCTGTATTGAAGAGCTTTTAATGCGCCTGAATGTCCTGGAAGTCGATGCCAGCCCGATGCCCATGGTTACCATCTGTCGAGAGCGTGAAGGCATGTGGACGGAGCGTGGGAGGTTATTACACATCAATTCAAACATTAACACCCGCATCCGGGTATATATGAGTAGCTTATTATGTGATATGTTTTTCACAATTGTTTCATCTAACTTTTTATATGAAATGGTTTATCTTTATTGAATTCTTTTCTCATAGCAGTTGAATGATATTACTAAGTCAACCCTATCATTTAACAAATTTTATACCATAACATTAATGAATTTCAAACACTAGCAATAATGAATTTGAAGAATTCAAAGCCTTCCCATTATGCGAGTTAATTACTCAAAAATGGCAAAATTGTTACACTAAACATAAAATAAAGAAACAATAAAAATGTTCTACTAAAATAGCTATGGACCTAAAACATCTAGATCCACTATTCATAACCCTGATTAATGCAAATATGATGGAATTTTTATGTGAATGAATAACATACTCATGATATAATCTACCTCCAAAGAAGAAACCCTAGCCACCAGTAAAGAGACCTTGATGCTCCTCGTTCTGTGTTTGTCTAGGTCCAAGTCCAACAAAATTGTTGTTCATGTTGAATTTTTTTTCCTTTTATGAAAGAAATGTAATGAAATATTATTTTATGATAAAGAGCTTTCATAAACTTTCTCATGGTGTGAGAGCACATTGATTTGTATGAACCTACCTATGCAAACTATAATGCAAAGTGTAAAGGATTTATTTAAAAGGGGCTATTTGTATAACTACTAGAATTATATGGTGTTTCCCCTTGCAACATGAGTAAGGATCCCCTTGGCCCTTTCACCACCTAGTCAAACTATTATTAAGGTGGTGATAATAGGTTGTGTCACATGTTCATTGGACATATTTGTTAGAGGAAGGGACACAAACACAACTAGCCTCATTCTTTGGTGAAAAAAAGAAAATTCTTGAGTATTGTATCAAATTTTATTTTAGGCATTAAAGACTCCCAAGACATGATCCTTTGGTTACCTTTGGATTCTAATTGAACGCGTAATGTATAGGATTGAGTTGACATGTTAGAGTAAGACATACATCCAACAACTAGTGGATTAAGTTGTTTTAGGAATAATCCAAGTAATGATTGCAGACCCCAATTATACGAGGAACAAAGTCATTAACGTTTACTTATTATTTGAAAAATAAGATATAAGGTAGAATTGTTAAACAATAAGGAATTGATCAATATAGATATTATTGATGTAGTTTATGGAGAAGGAGAATAAGATGGCCATCACCTAAAATCCTTCTAAGTTTTAATTCCATTTTTTATAGTGTCAAACGTTGCAAACAATTCCTATGTACTATGTATCTAATAATCCAAAATGGATCATAATATATTTTGTTATATATCTTGGTACCTTCTAGGTGGAAAAATTGGAGGAATTATATTGTACAACCCACTTTGGAGTTGAGTTCCACATTAGTGATTTGGAGTCTTGCAGCTTCAATTGTGAGCCCTTTTTAATTACATAGCCACATCCCTTTGATGTTACTTTAGACACTGGAAGATTTACAACTGTGTGAAATCACCTCAGATGAAGTTCATATGTGAATGTCACACCTCTCTCAAGTTGACCCACCTTATTGACCACCATAACACTAAGTGGATGCCATGTCAACCCCCATTACTCACACATTTGGGGGTCTTCCAAAAAAAAACACTAATTCAGGGTTGAGGCATGAAAAAACCCTAACCTTGATGTTGAATGACTATTAAGTTGTGTTATACTAGGTTACTAGGAAAGGAAGGGGATTCATTTTTTTGGCATTAGTATTATTCCATAGTTGAGCATGACATCAAAGAATGGGATATTGAGAATAACAGAAGAGGTAGAATATTTTGTACTAACCTTTCATGCCACAGTCCATGGCCACTCTGTAGTGAGTGCCCCATTCTTTGTTCTCATATTCCATAATTGAAAAAAATAGACTAGAGCATAGGCCTCACCTTATATCTATCATTTCTCTCTTATTGGGTTTCCCAAGTCATATACTCTATCCATTTGCATGGATGGTTTGTTTATTTTCTTGTTTCTTCCATTTTGGTTTCAACTATTTCCACAATTTGGAGTGCTATACTAGTAATTTTATAATCTAAGATCTAAGATAATAAATTGGATAGTAAATATTTCAAAACATTGTAAGAACTAGTGTGACAAAATATTCTAATAGAATATCCACAAAAATTTAAAGATCAATCAAATCATTCTTATTAATTTTTAACACTTGGATTTACAAACTCATAATAAGACCTAGAATTTCCTACCTATGAGCACTCTCTAGTGAAAACCTTATTATAATGTGTAATGTGGTGTGGGGATGTTCTTATGTTTGGTTATCTATTTTTTTCTTAGTAGTTTGATTATGAACCAAAGCAATAAATAGCATGAAACATATGCATAATAATTGTTGAATAGATAAATAATATATAGTGTTTATGCATAGGGTAATTTTGACTTATTAAATTAGAATGTGTTTAGGGTCCCACCTTAACTCCCCTAGTTTATCACTTAACGTATTAGGGTAATATTTATTAAATAATTCCCATGAAATAGTAGAGTGTCAAATCAATAACTGTAGGTGGTATTATTGAAGAAGGTCCACTAGTTAATGGTTGAGGCCTCACTAAGAGAAGTCATATGAGCGGTGAGGATTTTGGTCAATTAGAAAGTACATATATTAGTAGAAGTTGTGTAAGAAATTGTCGTGTGAATATTATTGTAGTTGGAGATTTGATTATGTTGTAGGTTTCCCACTCTAGGAGAAAATTGAACATTGCAGCCAATTATGAAAATATCATAGTGTTGTTGTTCAATGGGTAAACTCATGGTTGGGGAAGAATACAAATAGAAAATACAAGTGACATGACTTGGTTGGACACCTTTCTAACCTCTATTAGTATAATATTGGAAAACACTTGTATATGAAGTTGTCTTCCACATATCCTTAGGAAAATTGGAGGCTACCTAGGAACACTTGAAACCAACATAACATAATCATATCATCCATCTTGTTGGCATCACTTCATTGGAAACCATTTTAACCTTTATTGGTCTACCTTCAAGTAGTATCACATCAGAAAACACTTGTAGATAGAGTTGTCTTCCACATTTCCTTAAGGATATTGGAAGTTGCTTAAGAACACTTGAAACTAGCATGAAATAACCCTATTAACCATCTTGTTATAATACATCAATAAAATCATTTGAGTAGATCAATATTGCTTATGAAGGAATTAAGTAATACAACTAAGGTTAGAATTAGACTTTTAGGAAGCAAGCCTATGGTTACAATAAGGGGCTGTAAAAAGCAGTTTCAGACAAAATGAGACTTTGGGTTGGGCATAACATTAGTTTTGCAATGAATTGTTTGGGTTTCCAAGTCACAAAAAAGGTAAGGCTATCTATGAGGGCATTATAGGTAGCGAGTGCCAAGGTGTGCCATGGTATGCCAAGAAGTACTAACACATGTTAGACAGTTCCACGACATGATAGGCATGCTGAGACAAGGCAAGTGCCAAGGCATTCCATGATGTGTTAGGTGCTAGGTTATGACACTAACACATGCTATGGAGTGTGAGGGCCAAGGGTCAGGGAAACATAAGGGATAACTAGTTTCAAATGCATGGAAATGAAGTGTCAATGAGTTCTAGATGTGCTAAGTAGGGAGTGACAATATATGCTAAGTAGTGCCAAGGCATGCTAGAGTGCTAGGTAAGCATACCAAAATGTGCCAAGTGCCAAGGTGTTCCAATGCATGCTAATGAGTGCCAAGGAAACACAAGGGATAACTCAGTCAAAATGCATGGAAATGAATGAATAAGAGTGTGTAACAGGGAGTGTCAGCAATTTATAGGTGTGCCAGGCTATCTATGGGGCCATGATAGTTAGGAAGCACCAAGGTGTGTCAGGGAATGCCAGGAAGCGTTGGACATGCTAGATAGTTCCAAGGCATAATGGGCATGCTAAGATAAGCCAAGTGCTAAGGAATGATAATATGTGCTAGGTTTTGCAGTGTGACATGAATGCATGATAGGGATTGTGAGGGCTAAGTGCCAAGGAAACACAAGGGAGAAATAGTTTCAAATGCATGGAAACGAAGTGTTAGCGAGTTCCAGGTGTTCTAAGGAGTGAGTGACAAGGTATGTTAGGCAGTGTTAAGACATGATAAGAGTGCTAAGAGTGCTAGGGAAGCATACCAAGATGTGCCAAGTGCGAAGATGTGACAATGTGTGCTAAGGAGTATTAAGGAGTGCTAGGGAAACACAAGGGAGAACTAGGTAAAATTGCATGGAAATTAATGAATAAGAGTGTGTGACAAGGAGTGTCAGCAAGTTATAGGTGTGTTAAGGAGGGAGTGACATGGTATGCTAGGCAGCACTATGTCATTCTAGAGTGTCAGGGAAACATGCTGTGAAGATGTGTTAGGTGCTAGGGTATGCCAACATGTGCTAGGAAGGATTAGGGAGTGTAAGGGAAACAAAAGTGAGCACTAGGTCAAATTAATGCATGCAAATGAATGAATAAGAGTTTGTGATAACAAGTGTAAGTGAGTTACAAGTGTGTTGAGGGATTGATAAGCTATGCTATGTAGTGCTAAGGCAAGCTATATGTCAAAGCAACATTCCAAGATGTGATAGGTGATAGGGTGTGCCAATGCATGCCAGAGATTCTTATGGAGTGGCAAGGAAACAAAAGGGATCACTAGTTTCAAATGCATGGAAATGAATGAATAAAAGTGTGTGTCAGGGAGTGTTAGTGAGTTCTAGGTGTGCTAAGGAGGGAGTGACAAGGTATCTTAGGTAGTGCTAAGGAATGCTAGAGTGCCAGGGTGACATGCCAGGATGTGCCAGGTTAGATGGTGTGCCAATGTGTGTTAGGGAGTTCCATGGAAACACAAGGGAAAACTAGTTCAAAATGCATGGAAATGAATGGATAAGAGTGTGTGATAGGGAGTGTCAGTGAGTTCCAAGTGTGCTAAGGAGGATGTGACAATGTTATATGCTAGGCAGTGCTAATACATTCTAGAGTGCTAGGTCATGTCAGGGAGCTCTAAGTTGTGATAGAGAGTGCCAAACCATGCCAAGGAATATAGGTGATGCTAACACACACCACACAGTGCCAAGGGATTGTTAGATGTGTCGGGTATTATTGCATGTCAACATGTAAACTATTTTTCTTAGTTGTTTTATGGCCACAGTTGGATGTGAGCCTTGACTTGGTAACCTCTTAAGTGGGATGAGGTGAGATTGGACATGAGTATCCCAAGATGAGCTATAGGCAGCTCTTAGGTGAAAAAGGCATACTCTAGTTGCAGTAATTGTAACTTGGTCAAGTTGTTGTAGTTGAGGCAGGACTTGTTTGGGTTCCCAAGTCTTAAAAACGTAACAGTAGTTGTGAGGGCATGATAGCTAAGGAGTGGCAGGGCATGCCAGCAAATGAAAAGGTTTTCTAAAACATGATGAATGATGTTAATGCATGTTGAGGAGAGTTAGGGGGTGCCAAGGGAATAGAAGGGAGAACTAGGTCAAAATTCTTGGAAATGAATGAATAAGAGTGTGTGCCAAGTACTTTTAGTGAATTCCAAATGTCCCAAGGATGAATTGTTTTAGGGGAGGTTCATAATAGGAATTGTAGGAGGCAAGCCTATGATTCTTATAAGGCATGGACAAAGAAATTTCATAGAAAGGGAGACTTTGGGTTGGGCACAACATTGTTTTTCAAATGACTTGGTTGGCTTCCCAAGTTGCAAAAAAAGTAAGGCTATCTATGAGGGCATGAAAACTAGCAAGTGCCAAGGAACTCTAGGGAATGTCAAGAAGTACTAACATATGCTATATAGTTCCAAGGCATGTTAGGCATTTCAAGATGTAGCAATCACTAGGGTGTGGTTCCAATGCATTCTAGGGTGTGTTAGGGCCATGTGCCAGGGAAACACAAAGGAGCACAAGTTGCAAATTCTTGTAAATGAATGAATAAGAGTGTGATGGGAAGTGCCAGTGAGTTATAGGTGTGCTAGGTGTTAGGGAGTGCTAGTATGTGCTAAAGAGTGCCAAAGCATGCTAAGGAATGCAAGGGATGTTAAATCATGCCACATAGTGCCAAGGGATTGTTAGACATGCCACATTTTATGGCATGTCAAGATGTAGACTATGTTTCTTAGTTGTTTTATGACCACGATTGGATGTGAGTCTTGTCTTCATAACTTATTAAGTTGTACGATTTGAGATTCAACATAGCTATCCTAAGATGAGTTATAAGTAGTTCTTAGGTGAACATAGAATAGTCTAGTTGTAGTAACTGTAACTTCGTCAAGCTGTTGTAGTTGAGGTAGGAATTGGTTGGGTTCCCAAGTTGCAAAAAAATTAAGGGTAGTTTTGAAGGAATGATACCTAAGGAGTGCAAGGGCATGCCAAGGAATGAAAATGTCTATTAACAAATGCCAGACAATGTTAACACATGTCGAGGAGTGTTGGGTAGTGTCAAGGCATCACAAGGACAACTAGGTCAAAACGCATGGAAATGAAGGAATACGAGTGTGTGCTAGGGAGCACTAGTGAATTCTAGGTGTACCGAGGATGAAGTGTGTTGAGAGAATTTTAGAATATTACTTGTAGGAGGAAAGCATATGATTGTGATAAGGGGTTGGACAAAGAATTTTTTAGATAAAGGGAGACTTTGGGCTAGGAACAACACTATTTTTTCAATGACTTGGTGGGGTTGCCAAGTCACAAAAAAAGTAAGGCTATTTATAAGGGCATGAAACCTAGGGAGTAACAAGGTGTGTTAACACATGATAGACAATTCCAAGGCATGTTAGGCATGCCAAGACATGCCAATTTCTAAGGCATTCTAGGATATGGTAGGTGTTAGGGTGTGGCACCAACGCATGCTAGGGAGTGCCACGGAAACACATGGGAGCACTAGTTTCAATTGTGTGGAAATGAATGAATAAGAGTGTGTGATAGGGAGTGTTAGCAAGTTCCAAGTGTAATGAGGAGGGAGTGACAAGGTATGCTAGGAATTTCCAAGGGATGCTATAGTGCTAGGGAAGCTTGCCAAAATGTACCAAGAACCAAAGTATGCCAATGTGTGGTAAGGAGTGTTAGTGGGTGCTAGGGAAACTGAAGGGAGCAGTAGGTAAAAATGCATGGAAATGAATGAATAAGTGTGTGTGACAAGGAGTGTCAGTGAGTTTCATGTTTTTTAAGGAGGGATTGACATGGTATTCTAGGTAGTTCTAAGGCATGCTAAAGTGTCAGGGCAACATGTAGCCAAGATGTGCTAGGTGCTAGGGTGTGTGACCATGTGGTAGGAAGTGTTATGGAGTGCCATGGAAACACAAGGGACAGATAGCTAAAATTAATGCATGGAAATGAATGAATAGGAGTTTTGTACAAGAAATATCATTGAGTTTTGGGTGTGCTAAGGAGGGAGTGACAAGGTGTGTTAGGTAGGGTTAAGGCATTTTAAAGGGCCAACGCTAGGGCAACACGATAAGATATGCGAGGTGCCAGGGTGTGCCAATGCATACAAAGAAGTGTTTGGGAGTTCCAAGGAAAAAAAAGGGAGAAATAGTCTCAAATACATGGAAATGAATGAATTAGAGTGTGTGACATAGAGTGTTAGCGAGTTCTAGGTGTGCTAAAAAGGGGGATCGAAAATGTATGCTAGGTAGTTCCAAGGAATGCTAGAGTGATAGGGTAGCATGCCAAGATGTGCCAACTGCAAGGGTGTGTGGATGCATGCCAAGGAGTGTTAGGGAGTTCCATGGAAGCACAAGGGAGAACTAGTTCAAAATTCATGGAAATGAACTAATAAGTGTGCGATAGGGAGTGTCAGTGAGTTTTTGGTGTGCTATGGAAGGAGTGATAAGGTTATATGCTAGGAAGTTCCAAGGCATGTTAGAGTGCCAAGGGATATCAGGGAGTGGTAGTGTGTGCTAGGGAGTGCCAAAGCATGATAAGGAATATAGGGGATGCTAACACGTGCCACATAGTGCCAATGCATTCTAATATGTGTCAGGCAATATGGAATTTCAAGATGTAAACTATGTTGGTTAGTTGTTTCACTACCATAGTTGGATGTGATCCTTGTCTTGGTAACTTGTTAAGTGGGATGAGTTGAGATTGGACATAAGTAGTCTAATACGAATTATAGTTATTTCTTATGTGAAAAAGGAATACGTTGAATTTCCATGACGAATGAGAATCTGGTTTTGGTATTAGAACCTTTGATGAAAACACACTCAAGTGCCACAACATATCTACTTTAATGCATAACTACATCTACACACATCAAGGAATCAACTAGTGCACATGATAATTTTCAACTTTTTCAAACCCTTATTCATTATATTACCAACTATAATATAATAAGCTAGAGCTCCCATACCAAGGATTGTAACCCTTTACAATCACAGTAATACAATGAATACAATTAGGTCTTCGTGTTTGTCCTTTCAAAACCAATCTATCTTGAACAAGACAATACTTGACCTACTTGCTCATGGTGGCCACTCAAAACCCTTTCATTCCATGTGTCCTAAACACATCTAGTAGGTCATGTTGCCTCCTATTATGCAACTTCTCAATATTCTTCTATCAACGAGCTCAAGCCCTTTAGGCTACTAAATTCGACTCAACAAACTCTACCCTCTAGTTTCCTCCTTTGTCCTTCTAGGTCTATAACACTTGAGGTCTTCAATCAGCTGTTCAAAAATCCATTTATTAACAACTCTTTCGTGTGCCCACTTTTTCCATAATACGGCTCCAAGATGACAAGTATAGGGCTATGGAGGCTTCCCTTCATCTCACTAAAACAATTCTCTGCAGTATAATGAAGTAGGGCTAGTTAGTTGACCCACTTGACTGCTATGTTAGTCCTTAAAAATTTTCACATCCTTAGGCCCTATACACTTTCCCTTGTACTAGTTTTGTTATCCTTCACAAGTATAAGACTTAGGGTTCTTCTTTGACAATAACATAAAAACACTCCAACTGTACTTGGACTACCATCAATCTTCACAACCATGGTAAATTATTTCACTCATCTGGGACTCACAACACTGCCCTCATCTAAGGATATTCAAATCTACCACCTAACAATGATTTAAGTCTTGTCAAAATCACTGTTCTTGTGTACCAATTTCTTTGTTGTCCAATTTATGAATAGATCAAAATTTATCCTGTTATCAACCTTCTAACAATATGTACATGACTAAAATAGGGTCACAAATCAACCACTGATAGTCCATTGACTAATTATTTATAGGCTACTTCATATCAATATCCAAAACTCTATGGATAGTCCACCACAATAAAATCCTCTTCTTGTAAATCCATTCTTTATATGGCACATTTCTTCTACTCAGCTTCCACCCTCCTTTAGATCTACTATCTCAACATACTTCTCCAAACCATCTTCTAGATCTGCGATCTATATTGTAGATACAAACCTTGATCTAAGGGCCACAAGATCTCTTCATCTACCATTATTTGTCAGAATATTAAGGGCATACCTCATGAACTAAACATGCTACCTAACTACCCTAACTAGGGAATTGTACTTATGTTCTAATTACTTTAGAAAAAACCTATCCACCCATAGCAAAAGCAACATCTCTTGCCTCCATAAGTGACTCGACCTAGCTCACATGGATCCATAGATTCTGGGCATTTGTTTGAATGAATATTGACATGAACTTCAAATCCCTATGATGCTCAAACTAGCGTTAACTTAGTCAATATTAGACCTATTTATACTTTTGTTATGGCCCTAATTTTTTGTGCAGGCCCTCCTACATTTCTGTTGGTCTTTATCACAGACCTTGCAGCCTACTACCACAGCCCTCTCTTCTATTTTATAATTTGATGTGGCCTTCACATAGAGACACCACTAAAATCACATTCCCATATTCTCATGAGCAACCTCTCTTGATCTCGATCTTCTAAAAGAGAAGGAACAATATTCCATCCTACTTCGTAGCTCAAACCCATTAAGGTATGCAACATTCAATGAACCCTCACATGAGGATCTTGCTCTTTGTTGATGATCATGGCCTTCCTTTAGCAAGCCTTACTTGACCCAATAACTCAAACTACTTTAGGACTAGTATCTCCTGACCTCCTTGATCAAATGAGATCTTTCTTACTTGATGTTCTTGATTTCATCATAATGCCTCCTTAAATAGTTTTCCCTAGCCCTCTTAGGAACCCTCTAGAACTTATGTGCTTTATCCACTTAGACCTTAGGAAGATATTAATTTCTGTTTTTAATTTTCATTTAGATTTTAAACCTCGTATTGGATCCAAAACCCCTTTGCTTGGGTTCTTTGCCCACAAAGCCTTTTGTGACCAAACTCAGAGAAACCCATCTCACTAGGCTTGTGGAGTACCTACCAAGCTAAGAAATTCAACAACATAGTCTAGTTGTAGTAACTATAATTTGGTCAAGCTCTTGTAGTTAAGCGAGGATATGGTTGGGTTCCCAAGTTGCAAATTAATTAAGGGTAGTTGTGAGGGTAGTATAGTTAGGGGGGTTAGGGAATGCCAAGGAATGCAAAGGAATGTGTTATGAAACCAGCTCAAGAAAAGATAGAAAACATAGATCAACGCCTTAGAATTCAGCCTCTTCGAGGAGGCAACCTCCTTTACATTACATAAATGAACAATTCTTGGATGATTCAAATGACAAAACCTCCTTTCTATATATAGGAGTCTAAGGAGTCACAATATAAACCAGCCGACCTAACAATAATAATATAAAGCCACAAAAATAACAATAGAGGGATTCTATGGGCAACAGTAATAACAATATGGGGGCAATAGGGGCACAACAATATTAATAAGGGGTATAACTACAATAGTAATGGGGTAATCACTAGTATTATAGGGACCCAACATGCCCTCTCCTTCAAAAAAGTGTTGTCCTCAATGCTTGAGTAGT
>APFE030997555.1:0-129936 GCA_000404065.3 Pinus taeda
CCCAAAGATTGGTTAGTGGTTACCCCGGCCGTATTCTCTTAGGAGTCAAAGAGAACAACCTGGGTGTTAACAGAGAGAAATGAATCAGATCTCATCATTTGATACCATCTCTAATGAGTTTGATTTTCCTAATTGACCTAATTAAGCCCCAAATAATAAAGTAATGTGTAATAATAACATCCCTTGGTGACAATCCCATCAATATAGCTCAATAACATAAAAATAAGTCTCTCAAGAGGGTAGAATGATAAATATAATGAGGCATTGAGCCATTGAGAGGGCATAATGAAGTCGAAAGTGTGCCATGGTGAGAGAATTGACTCCAAACATAGTGGACAAGGGGTTGGCACCTTGTTTTCCAAGTAAGTCACATGTGGTACTCCCAAGTGGGAGTGAGGGTAAAAGATGGGTCTCCAAGTGGATCGATAATGCTTGTAAACCATATGTAAGGGATAGGATGATGACATAATCCTTCCCTTTATCTCTTGAACTAAGACATCTGGACCCTGGAACATCTGCCGAGTGCATGGTGCATGAGTTGAGTCGGTTTGGCATGGTGAACCAAGTGCATCATCCTCATCCAAAAGGTGGAACATGAGAAATGACTGAGTGGTGTTGGGGATCTATGAAGTAATCTACTATAATGGAGGCCCATGGATCTCAACGCTCACCCTACAAGTGCCAATGTGGCCCTCTGGAGGGCTTGGATCCTGTATAGGGAAACCAAACCTCAAATGGAGACCCACCTACGTTCCTGCATAAGATCCAATGCATCCCCTTTCCCTCCAATACAATAAATCATTAGAATAATAAAGTAAAATATATTACAAATCATGGAATCAACGAGTCACTTCATGGTGGTATGTCATTCCATAGTTGGTTTTGGTAGGTACAAGTGTCTCTAAGCCCAATAAAGGGGTTAACTAAGGCCCCTATTAAGTGGTTTTAGCCTTTAAAGGGGGTGACATGTCCATGGTACATCCATTAGGTGGTAGGTGGCATGTGATGAAGTGATGGAATGGAGTAGGGATCAGGGAAATGCCCAAGGCCAAATATCATGGTACAAGGGTAGTTATGATGTGGAAAGCCCACATTTGGGTGTATGAGTGTAGGAGGGAGAAAATCATGGTACATTAGTTACCCTTGCCTTTGTCTTTCCACCCTTCTTCATATGCCTTTTTCTTGTGATTTATTTTTCATCATAATTGCTCAAGTCTCCAGGGATGAGAGCATGATGTATATGATATAGTCATAGATACCCCCTTTAAGGTGGGGAATTTAATTTCCCGTCGGGGGTTTGGATAATAATGGATTTCTTAATGTGGAAGGGGCTCATCTAGGGCCCATAGGAACCAAGGTGATGGCTATATATAAGGGGTAGAGCTCATATTTGGCTTTTGCCCACGTGCTAAATTTGTATGTCCCATCCATCTTTTTCAATTTATGGTACATTTCCTGTCGAGAGTGGCCAAATTGTTCTTTTTCTTCTTTTTTTAGCTGCATCAACCTTTGGGGCATCGTTCCATACATGACTGAAAATGTGGACGAGGGGGGCGAGAGATTAACCCTATATGGACCCAGTGGACACATGTTTACCCAGATGGAAAAATTGATGAATGGGGTTAAAATGAGTGGAGGGGAGTGATGTATATCATGTCGAGAAGTGGGACCACACCACCAAAATTGATATTTCCCATGTAGTGTCAAACTGAAATCTAGTGGCCAGTAAAGGAGATCTCATGGTACTCGGATGCAATGCTAACCACCAATTGGGAAGAGGAGACAATAGTATAGACCTATCCCACTCTTATCGCCAAATCCCCCCACCAATCCATACCCAAAAGTGTCCATGATAGGTAATAAAAATCACTCAACTACACCAATGAAAATGCATACCTTAGGGGTCAGGAGGCCCACCTTCAAACATACGAACAAAGCATATGGGCGAGGGACCACATTGCTAGCTCAAGTGGCAGAGAAAATGGCACATCGAGGTATCTAGTGGTTGCAAGTGGTTTCTAGATACCAACTAAGGACCATCTAGGATAAACAAAACAAAAAAATCTCATATGCATACTACCCATAGGTACTGGGTAACATCTGGCTCTAATTGGGACATGAGCTCTCGGAAAGGTGTGCAAAGCTACTCGAACAAGAGGTCATGAGAACACTAACATTCTCTTGGTACCGAAAACTTATTATCTTCAAAGATCAAAGACCAAGCACACGGAGCAGCATGTTTTTCTTGTGTCTTATGGTCACCCATGTTTAGTATTAGGCCACTAAAATCAAATAGTAAGTAAAATTAAAATGTGATTTCAAATGAAATATTAATCTAAATGAAACTAATATGGAATGATATATCATATTATTTTAGTTCTAATGAGGAAAATTAGAATGTAATGCATCCTATCTAACATGCATATTACATCGTACAAGTATTAAGTGTAATCATAGAGGCAACGCACATAAGTCATTCCTAGATAAACATAAAAACATTTTTCCCAATGATTACTTATGAAATAGACCCAAAAACACAAAATGGGAAGAATAGTATGAGGGATTACAAGGGAGGAGGTGGGGGAGTAAGAAACCCATATGCTATGGAAAGGAATCCTAGAAAAAGGGAAAAACACCAACCGAGAGGATTGAGTTTGATCCTCTAACCAAAAGATGGAAATTTCAATGATCAACTACATGAAACTTTGATGAAGAACTATCTCAAACCTTTCATCCTTAGGGTAAGAAGGAGAAAATGACTCAGACACATTTAGGATTATATTATTTTGGTAATTTGGAAAACATGAAGGGAATCATCATCATATTTGGGCAAAAACCATGATTCCTAGATTTTCGCAAGGGAAACGAGTTCCTCATAAAAACTAGGGGAATGAACCTCATCACAAACATATGTTTCTAGGATAGGGACATACTAAGGGGAGGAATGCTCAAACATGGAGAAAAACCCTTTATCTATGGCAGGGCTAAAGGAATCATCTTCCTCGATATCGTTGACATCAAGGTTATTAGAATCACCCATAATTTTGGAAAATTATTATTTGATTGAATCATCTTGAAAAATAAATAAGAGACACCTCCAATCACTAGGAAGTTATCCATAAGGGACAATATTGTCATTTAGAAGGGGTTGAGCATTTTCTTCTACATTGAACTCATTATTATGGATTCAAGATGATATGGGACCTTCATTTTTATAATCATGCTCAATTCCCAAATCAAGATTTCCCAAAACTTCTTCACTTGCTTTGTTATCTTGACTTTCCTCAAAATCATCCTCATTACTAGGCAAATGAGACTTCTCTTATTTCCTCTTCTCTTGGAGAACAATAACTAAGGTATCTATTACATGAGTTTGGTATAATGTTTCTAGGAGGAGAGAATTAGTAGGATTCTTGTTATATTCACATTTAATTTTATAGAGATTCTCATATTGCTCATATAAATGGAAGAATAATTCCTTAGAATTATATTCCCTTACTAGCCCCCTACATGACCTACTATATTCATCTATTATTTTGACACCTAATCATTGGGATTGGGTGAACAACTGTAATTAGTGTAAATAAATAATAGAGAAAATGAAGAGTCATCGGGAGATGAATTGAACAGTCACTCCCTCTTGTATATAATAATGAACAACCTGAATGAATAATACAATTACATTTGAGGAGTTTCCTCCTAGTCTGACATGGTATTAGAGCCCACACCATTTTTGTCTTCCCTCTCTTCTTTGTAACTCCTCTCTCACAATTGTTGCCCCTCTCTGGAAAATGTTGCCCCTCTCTAGCAACTGCTGCAGACATTCGGCTGGTTATGTGAGGCAATTGCTCATAGTGTTAAACACGGGTGCAATGAATGAAATTCTCTTATGACTATGTATCGGTGTTATATCGGGTATTTTTCTCTATTCATACATTTTATTTATAAATCATAGTCAGTTAGTATTAAGCATTAATACTGAATTTAAGCGCTAAACCTTTTCTTAAGCATCTTTATTAAAATATGAATTAAGCACGTGGGTATTATTCGGAAAGTGGTAAGCGGTATCTCGCGCTCCCTAAAGGCTGGAAGTGGTATTCCTAAATTTCATGTGATTAACCTTAGCAGTTGACACATGGCACAGGAAAACCACTTTTCTGGCGCACTCTCAACTTATTATGCATCGTGCAAGATTTCACACGAGATTACGCAATAGTCATTGGATCAAGCAGGATTGATCGACAGTGGAAATCGGCCAAGCTAGTTGGCAAGCGGGTGACGCGATAGTCATTCGATTAGCTGGGTCAGATCTGACGGTGATTGTGTCAGAATATGCATGTCAGTTAATTTAAATTTCAGATGTGATGTAGTTATTAAAAATAGTTTAAGGTTCAAAGTGATCAGATCATCCGTTGAATACGTGATCGAATGTATATCACTTCCGAAAATTCGTGTAGGTTAATGTTAGAAATGGATGCGATAAGGTTATGAACTAGGGTTTTATTTCCTTTTGGTTCTATTATGAGATTGCATGATAGTTGTTTGATTGCATAGGTCACATCGATAGTGGAGATCGTCCGAGTTAGTTGGTGAGTGGACGACGCGATATCCATTGGATCTAGAGAAGTGAGATCAACGGCACGGATTGAAGTGCTTGATTAAAGGAGAAGTCTACGAGAGACCGACAGTGATTGGTCAGATAAGTGGGACCCTCGGGGGTAAAATCCACATACAGAACCAGATTTAAGCGCAGCTAATTGGTTACAAAGTTAACCAGTAGTTGAATTATAAACTACCACCTCATTTTCGTCAACCTCCTACGTCATTTCTAAAATGCACTTATTGATATCTATTGTGGGAGTGGTTCTCACTAGGAAGGAGAATTATCCTGAATGGTCATGGAAAATCAAACACACTCTCATTTATAATGAGTTGTGGAAAGGAGTGTGTGTTGGAGACAAAGACAAAGAGCCAGAATAGCCTACCTCAAACAAGGAATTTGCCATTTCGGAAAATAAGAACAGTAAGGCTTATGAATTAATTGCAGCATCAGTAAATGAAGAGGTGAGTTGCCATATTTCACCATTTTCAAATTCTTTCAAAGCTTTACAAAAACTGAAGGAACTCTATGACTCACACTTCGCACTTGAAGTTGTTCAACTCATGATTAAATTGTTCACCCTTGAATTACAAAATGATGATCCTCTTGCTCTTGCATTAGAAGTAAAATCTATTATGCATGATATCAAAGTCACTAATGTTGAACTTGACATTCCTCTAGTAGCTTTTCTCAAGGAACATTATCCCACTTACTCAAATTATCTTGAGTCATTGCAAGCAAATGGAAACCTCAAAGATATTACCTTTGACTCCCTTATGAAAAAAATTGTTGAAAGAGAGAAAGCTTTTGGGAAGAAGACAGCTTCTCAGTCTTCTGAAGAGGTTGTGTGACTTGCACATAGAGAGAAGAATCTTGCTCAAGATTCTTCGAGGGGAAGAGGTGGTCGAATAGGAAGAGGAAGAAATTTCAGAGGTAGGTGGGGCAGACACTCTCAAGGAGAAAAGTTAGATTTGCACTACATACGCTGCAAAAGAGATGGATCACATGATGCATCCACATGCACGTTGCCTTGGGACAGAATTGAGCATGAAAAAACCCAACCCAAAGGTAAAATTAATGACAAAGAGAAAGGTAAAGCACCTGAATCCACTCACTATGTTGTGGCACACTATAATATTTGAGTAAATGAAGACTTATTTAATGCTTCACTTGCTTCTTGGAAAAATTATTGGTTGCCTGATTCAGGAGCAACTTGCCACATGACTTTTAGAAGAGATTTTTTTGAACAATTTTCTGACATTTTTGATGGAGCAGTATACTTTGCAGACAAATCAAAAATCAAGCCATCAAGGCTTGGTACAATCAGGCTTAAATTGCCTGGTCATCTAGACTTTCTTCTGCATCATGTTTTATATCTCCCACAACTGAGGAGAAACTTGTTGTCCTTGGTCCACATCCACCAGCAAGGACACTTCATTCATATGTTTGATGGCAAGCTTGAGGTGAGAAAATCCCAACCCAAAAGTAAAATTAATGACAAAGAGAAAGGTAAAGCACCTAAATCCACTCACTATGTTGTGGCACACTATAATATTTGAGTAAATGAAGACTTATTTAATGCTTCACTTGCTTCTTGGAAAAATTATTGGTTGCCTAATTTAGGAGCAACTTGCCACATGACTTTTAGAAGAGATTTTTTTGAAAAAAATTCCGACAATGTTGATGGAGTAGTATACCTTGCAGAAAAATCAAAACTCAATCCATCAGGGCTTGGTACAATCAGGCTTAAATTGCCTGGTCGTCTAGACTTTCTTCTGCATCATGTTTTATATCTCCCACGACTGAGGAGAAACTTGTTTTACTTGGTCCATATCCACTAGCAAGGACACTTCATTCATATGTTTGATGGCAAGCTTGAAGTGAGAAAAGCATCAGATCACTCACTTGTCATGATGGGGATAGAAGAAGAAAGGCTTCTCAAGCTGCAGGGTACCTCTCCTCGTGCACAAAATTTCTCATACAATTCTCATTATGTAGAAGGTACATTTCCATCAATTTTATTATGGCATGATAGATTTGGACAGTTGAATTATGACAGCTTCCACTTATTGAAGAAAAATGGATAGAAAACTTAAGCAATGTGATGCTTGCATTCTAGGAAATCATAGCAAACCGTCTTTTCATTATTCACATTCGAAAGCACATAGAAACTTGAACTCATTCATTCAGATTTATGTGGTCTAATGCTTGTTCCTTCTACAAATGGAAATAAATATATGATGACATTTATTGATTACTATACTATAATGTGTTGGGTTTATTCATTGAAGAACAAATCTGATGCTTTTCAAAAATTCAAGAACTTTCATACATGGATTGAAAATGATGCACAATCTCATATTGGCTCTATTCGCAATGATAATGGAAAAGAATACACTTCAAATGAATTTTAAAACTATCTTCGCCAACATGGGATCAAACATCAAACAACTGTGCCTTATTATCCCGAACAGAACGGAGTAGCTGAAAGAATGAATAGGAAAATCTTAAATATGGTGCACTCCATGAATGTTTTTCAAAAATGTAAAAATGATGTTTTGGGCTGATGCAGTTCTATCTTTTGTATATATAAAGAATATATGTCCATCTAATGCTATTAGAAACAAGACTCCTTATGAAATGTGGTATGGGCACATTCCTTTGGTAAAGCATCTCAGGGTCTTTAGTTCCACATGTTATGCCTTGATACCAAAGATACATAGAAACAAACTTGGTGCAAGAAGTCATAAGTGTATCTTCATGGGGTATTCAAACACCTCCAAAGCATATCGTCTCTACGATGAAGTCAATAAAAAGTTTGTTCTATCTAGAGATGTAATCTTTCTTGAATCATCCAAAATTGACAATGTTGTTGAGTGGAAACTTGATATCTTGGATAGATTCACAAATGAAAAATCATTTCAAGAATTTGATAATAAAATTCCACATCTTGAAGGGGAGATTCCTATACTAGATCAACTTGTGGAATCTTCTTCTGAAGAACCCTCTCCCCCGCATGAAACTCCAACAACAGATGATACTTTGAGTGATGTGATTGAAAAAATTGGGAGAATCAATCTTGATTCAATCCCAACTCAGTCAATCGAGTAGCATGGACCATCTTAGAAAGGTCCCCCAAAGTGGCTGGCAAAGACACTTGAAAGTGTTCATCCTGATGAGGTTGGAAAGACAGGAACTAGAACTTCAACCCGGAAAAATGGAGGTGATGTAGATGACTTTAATTCACCTGTTGATATGGATTTTTCTTATGATTGTGAATTGAATCTGTCTATATATTTTTAACCAACATCCTTCAAAGAAGTTGCTTCTCATGATGAATGGAAAGAAGCAATGCAAAAGGAGTATGATGCCTTGATAAAGAATGGCACTTGGAAGCTGGTTGATCCTCCATTAGGAACCAAACCAATTGGCTGCAAGTAGGTCTACAAGAACAAGTATAAATTTGATGGCTCACTTGACAAGCAAAAATCCAGGCTTGTGGCAAAATGTTTTTCACAGAAGGAAGGGGTCGATTATGAGGAGACTTTGGCCCCCACGGCAAAATGGGCTACCATCCGAACACTCCTTTCCCTAGCAGCTCAAAACGGTTGGAAAGTCCATTAAATGGATGTAAAAACTTCTTTCTTGAATGGAGATCTAAAAGAGAATGTTTTTATGTCCCAACCTGAAGGATTTGTTGTAAAAGGACATGAACATAAAGTATGCAAACTTGTGAAATCCTTGTATGGCCTCAAACAAGCACTGCGAGCCTGGTATGAAAACTAACTGAACATCTTCTAAAACTCAATTTCAAACATGATGATCTTGATGATGCAACTTTGTTTGTCAAGAAGGTTGACAAAACAGTTGTATATCTTGTGGTATATGTAGATGATGTTTTGATGACAGAGAACCATGAGAGCTACATTGCATCCATAAAGAAGGAATTGAGGAAAGGTTTTGAAATCACTGATTTGGGCTATGTTCATTACTATCTTGGTATTGAAGTAACTCAACATCCGAAGTCCATATTCCTTTTTCAAAAGAAGTACATTGGGGACCTGTTGAATAGGTTTGGCATGACTGAATGCAATCCTTTGACTACTCCAATGGAATAAAACTTAAAGCTCACATCCATTGAAGGAAAAGTATTTGAGGATGCAACAAAGTATAGACAGCTTGTAAGAAGTCTCAACTACCTAACTACTACTAGACCAAACATTTCGTTTGTTGTTGGAATCCTCTCTAGGTTTACGCAAAAGCCTTCTGAGGGACATTAGGTTGCTGCAAAAAGAGTTCTAAAGTACTTGAAAGGAACTCAAGACTTTGGAATCAAGTATACACAGGTGGGAGACTTCAGCTTGATTGGATACTCTGATTCAGACTTCAATGGAGACAAAGAAACTGGGGTATCTACTTCGAGTTATGCTATAGTCTTGGATCAGGGGTTGTCTCCTGGAGATCACGCAAACAATCAGTTCCAGAAGATTCCACAACAGAGGCAGAATATGTGGTAGCCGCTGAAGCAACAAAAGAAATTGTGTGGCTCAAGAAAATTCTGGAAGATTTGCAGGTAAGACAAGTACAATCAACTCCACTCATGATTGACAATACCTCGGCAATAAAGTTGGCCAAGAACCCAAAGTTCCATGATCGAACGAAGCACATCAATACAAAATATCATCTCATTCGGCATCATGTTGAGGCCAAAACAATCCATCTTCGCCATTGTTCCACTAATGAGCAGATTGCAGATATCTTCACCAAAGCGCTTGGAAGAGAAAAGCTTGAAAGATTCAAAACGATGCTTGGACTCACCAACATCCCTTCAATTAAGGGGGGGAAACCGTTGACACCTAATCATAAGGATTGGGTGAACAACTGTAATTAATGTAAATAAATAATAGAGAAAATGGAGAGTCATCGGGAGATGAACTGAACAGTCACTCCCTCTTGTATATAATAATGAACAACCTGAATGAATAATACGATTACATTTGAGGAGTTACCTCCTGGTCTGACAGCAACCACTCTCAGTGAAATGTGGTCTCTATGCAGAACAGAGGAAACCAGACTTAAGGCAAAGGAAAATGTGGGATCAAAGGAGCACGCATTTGCTACCATGACCAAGAGAAAGGGTAAATTTGGCAAGTTTGGTCCACGAAAAAAAAACAACAAAGACATGTCCAAGATCCAATGCTTTGGATGCCAAGAACATGGACATTACAAAAGGAATTGTCATAAACTTAATAAGGAAAACACAATAAAAGGAAGAGGGAAGAAGCTCACATAACTAAAGAAATGAAAGAAGAAGGAAAGAAGCAAAAGAAGGAAGATCCTCCAGATCTCTATTATGACAAGGTCAAACTCTTTACTTCTAGACTTCTTTCAAAGTTTTGAGTAGAATAGGAGCATGTAGGAATAAATTAAATTGCATGGCTAGAATCACCCTCTAGGATCTAGCAGCATCATGTACATAGAGTTCTAGACATTCATGTAGATGTAGCATTTATGATAAGAACAAAAATTCATAAGTAGAAAAATCTTCTAGAATATAAGAGCATGGCAGATATAGCTCAAGATATTCGTGTAAAAGAAGCATACCTAGTATAGGACCTCATACATGATGAAAGAAAAATTAATCATGATAAGAATCTTAGAAGACCTACATCATCAAAAGAAAGGAAACATTTGAAGGGCAAGGATCTTTAAGATCCTGCAATAGAATCTTCAAAAGAAGGTTCATGGACTCAAGCAAATGTCTCATTGGGAATCCCATTCATGGGTTTCAAGAAAAGAATGATATGCAGGTAGGCTAAGATGAAGCAAGAAGGGTCAAACGAAAGGATGATCAAAGGGAAATCAAGATGAGGTATGTATGCATCAAAGTTTAAGTCATGTTATCATTTGTATATTATTGAGTCATGGGTATAGTTCTATAACATGATCAAGCATGAAAGAATCACTTTCACCAAGGACATGCTCAAAGGCATGCACACCAATGCAATGAAGGTCAACAAAAGAATATGCTCACATAAGGAGCATAAGATTGTTGACTAAGAAGCAAGAAGAAATGTTGACAAGTCCAGAAAGCAATCAATGAAGGAATGCTCTAACAAGAAGCATTAGATGGTTGACCTATCTATCAGAGGAGAAGAAAATGCAGAAAAGATACCAAGCATGTGAAGAACACCATGATCATCGAGAATCACTATCTAACAAAGGCCTTGAAGATATCTCCCGAAAAAAGGCAGGACAACTCTGATAAAGAAAGGACCCTTGACACCTATGAAGGCCTTGGAGATACAAAAGGTGCAGATAATTGATTCTACTCTACAGAGATGTCGTGATGAAGAAACCATCCAACAAAATAAAAAACAATGTTGAAGCAATATCAGGATGAAGTCATGATGGGCTACTAGGTCAAAGCATGTAACCTAGCAATTACTATGGAGCATCCATGAGAAAGAGTATTCCGAAGCATGGACAAGATGACAAGAAAACCTGATAGTCACTTTCCACAAAGCAATGACATGACAAACCAAGAAAGAAAGTGATCGATGGATGGTGCCCTACCTAGAAGAAGTTCGAACAAAGACTTCAAGACATCAATAAAGAAAGAAGATCAAGCAGCTAAAGGACCCACGAAGAAGAAGCTGTTGATGAAGGAAAGAGTCCCCAGTTAAGAGGGAGCTCCGACAAGTCCCTGATCAAGAGGGAATTTTTGAATCACCCCTGATTACAAAGGAGTGACAATTGTGTTTTCCATTTCATGTGTCATGCACTAGACCAGGACTAGTAGCCGTAAGTCTAAATGAAAGCCATGAATGGGAAAGTAGACACAAGATAGACACAACATTCTTGTCTTCACTTGGGAAGAAAGAATGGGAGGATTAGGTAATCATCTGGCATCCGATACTCTTTGAGGATGTGTAGGGCATCCAAGACAAGAGTAGGCAAGAGGACCGCTATTCTTTGAGGGTTGGGAACCCAAGATAAGAATACTCCTAGAAGGTCATACTCAGTGAACACCCGGGTGGGTATTTACCTTGAGAGAGAATGATGAAGGTGTCTATAAATCATTGGTCTCGCCAGCATTGTAGCTCATGGTCTTGTAAAGAGGTGGAGTTGTTAGTCAAGGCCTTGAACTATAACAATGTTGATGAATATGATGCTATAACGGATGGATTGCAAATCAGGTTACTCTTATGTGAATTCTTCAAGATTGAAAATTGTCAAACACCTTGTAATGTTGTATGAATACCTACCTAGTTAAGAGGGAGTGTTGAAGGAAATGTAACTAGGGTAGGTCTTCATAAATGTAATTTTGATATTTGTATTTATTCAAGAAAAGAGAAACTATTTTTATAATATTTGTCAATGAGTTTCTTGCTCATTGAAAATAGGTCAAGCACATTTTAAAGTGCTTCTAGAAAGTCAAAGTCAAGAAGAGACCCTCACAAACGAAGGAAGAAAAGAGAAATCCGAGGAAGAAGAGCATTGTTTCTAGGGCTAGAAACAGTCACACGTGCGAGGTGCAGTAAGGGTATGACAATAGCTAACAGTTCTTTGTTTGGTTGAGAAATCAAACCTCCGAGGACTCACAAACCTAGTGAAGGAGCCCATCATTCTAAAGTCAAAAGGACTAATTAGATGATGAACTGTTGGAAGACAAAGTGCCGGAAGAAGTGTCGAAAGATGTGCCGAAAGAGGAAGGATTTGACTTATGCTTGGAGAATATCCTAGTCAAGGGTCTAGAGTTTGGCAGTGGTTCAAATAAGAAGCTTCAATAAGAGAAAACTTACAAAGGGTTTTCCTCTCAAGAGTGGAGAGGTTTTGTACCTGGTAGAGAGCCAAACTTTGTGTTCTTATTTTGATTTAGTAGCAGTTTGATGAAGTACACACATATACACTAGTAAGAAGAAGAAGAAGCATAAGCTAACAAGAAAAGTAAAAAGACTCCACAAATTTTTATCAAGTAACGAAGAATCATCACTACACTACTTGGCCCTAGATTCTTCAACAACCCATACATTAAATTAGCTAAAACATGCTCAATTCCACATTTTGATTATGCAGCAACTAGCCCTAATTTTAGCAGTGTGCAGCAATAAGAATAATAACATCAAAATTCACTTACAATGTTATAGAGTATATCCAACCAGCATTTCATTCACAAGACTAAGCTCCAAGACAAGATAAATAGCCCAAACCCATACGTCAAAGTTCATCCATGTTCAGAAAATATCCTCCAAGGAAAAAGTGTGAAGTTCTCTATGATTAGAGAGATCCCAAATCAAGTGATGATCCAAATGAATGTATCTAACATCAATATATAGCCTCCTAAGGAGTTCGAAATTAGCCTATGGGCCTACATTAGCCCCTAATGATAAAATAATGTGCAAATAAAACCCCTATTGGTGACAAGCCCACCAAACTAGCTCATAAGTGTAAAAATAAGCCTCACAAGGGCCCAAATAATAATATGTGCATGTCATAGGGCCCTCCAAAGGCATAATAATATCCAAAAGTGTCATATTGAGGAATAAATACCTCGGACTATGATGGACAAGGGGGTGGCCCCTTGCTCTTCAAGTAGTAGACCTGTGGTGCTCCCAGTGGGTCTGAGGGCACATAAATGACCCCATGGGTCTCCATATGAATTGGATATGCCTGTAGATCCTCTGCAAGGGTCCAAGTGGTGGAATGAATGTTGTCATGACATTGTACAAGTCCTGGGACACCTGTCAAGAATGTGGGGCTCCTGTGGGAGCTTGTTGGGCATAATGTACCAAGCATATCACCATCATCCCAAAAGTGGATCGCTAGTAATCTCTGAGCATCCATGAATATACGTGGAGTGTTGTATGTTGTGGTGGCGGCCAATGGCTCTATATGCACACCTTACATGTGCCAATGTAGACCTCTAGGGTTAGGATCCCATACAGGGAGACTAAACTCGAATCTGTAATCCTACATAAGATCCAATGCGTCCCCTAGGCTTCTAGTACAACCAGACATTAAAATAATCAGGTAAAAGAGCTTACAAATCATGGATAACAATGAGGGCACATCATAATGGCATGTCCTTCGATAGTGGGCATTGGCATGTGCTAGTGTCTCTAGGATCCAAAGGGGATTAGCCAAGTACCTTATTAGGTGGTTTCAACCCTTAATGGGGATAGTATTTCCAAGGCACATCCCTCTAATCGGGGTGGTAAATGACAAATAAGTGAGATGGAAAAGGGAATGAGAGAGGAATGAGATAGGTATTCCTCGACCACATAGTGGGGTATAGGGGTATCTAGAAAAGGGGAAGCCCACACCTGGGTATGTAATGTATAGGAAGGAGTAGTCGCGGTACATGAGGTGGCCTGGCTTTGATTTTTCCACCCTTCTTTATATACCTTTTGCCTTTTATGAATTTTCTTTAATTAACTACTCGGGGCTCAAAGGACAAGAGCATGATGTGTAAGATATAGCAGTGATTACCCCCTTTTAGGTAGGGCGGTTCATTGCCTTCCAAGGGTTGGGACAATCATGGGTTCCTGAATGATAGAGGCTCATCTAGCGCCTATGGAACCAGGTTGATGGCCATGGATTGGGGTAGAGCTCATGCAATGGTTTTTACCCACGTGCTAATTATTTTGTCCCAACCATCTTTTGCATTTTGTGGTACAGTTTCCTATTAAATGTGACCAATTATGCTTTTCACATTTTCTTTTAGTTGCTTCAACCTCTAGGGCATCATTCTAGGCATGTCCCAAGGTGGGGGGCAAGGGAATAGGGAGGTTGGCCCTATGTGGACCTAAAATAGAAATGTGGACCCATGCAGGAGAAAAGATGAATGGGGTATAGTGAGTGGAAAAGGAGTAAAATGTGTGGGTAAGGGAGCGGGACCACGCACCTAAAGTCGGGGTTTCCCATGTAGTACCACCCTAGAACCAAATGGTCAATAAAGGAGATCCCACAAGACTAAGATCCAAGGGTAGCAACCAAAAGAGATCAAGGAGACGAGCACAAATTAAGCCCACTCTTTCCGCCAAATCCCCCCATAAATCCATACCCAGAAGTATATGTGATAAGTAAAACCACTACTCAATTACCAAATGATCAGACATACCTTTAGATTCGAGAGGCCCACTTCCAAACATACGATCAATACAGGTGGGTGAGGAACCACATGGTTGGCTCAGGTGGCAGAGAAATGGCACAATGAGCTAGTAGGAGGCATCAAGGGGTTGTTGGCTGCTGGCTGAGGCTCATCATGGAGAAAAAAATTTCCTAGGGAGATCACCCACAAAGTGGTGGGTAACAGGTCCCTCTGCCAAATTTAGTGCACTTCTAAATTTGGTTGAACCCTTCCATCTCTAACTCCAATTAACAATTTATATATTTATAACTATATATTATATTAATAAGTTTATAGTTGTTTATAAATATAATGGTATTAATTTATAATATATAATATATATGGGATGAATGAATTTATACAAACGTTCACCCCATTTTTCTAATATGTATAATTTTTAATATGTTTAACTTTATTATTATATATAAGCTATATGTTTACTTTATTATGTTAAATTTAATATATATATATATATATATATATATATATATAAGTTGAACACACAAGTCTCTAGTGCATAATGATATATTAAGTTTCTTCCCTTTCTCTCCTTATAAAATTGACTTGGCCTTCCATCTTCCACTAATGGCTAAGATTAAAAACTCAATGGATGGTTGAGATCTATTCTATTTTTTACTATAGGTTAGAATTTCCCTTAGTCAAAATTAAGAAAAAGTAAATTGCACCTTAGCATCACTTGTGGGTTCCTGTACCAAATTTAGTGCACTTCTAAATTTAGTAGAACCCTTCCATCTCTATATATATATATATATAAGTTGAACACACAAGTCTCTAGTGCATAATGATATATTAAGTTTCTTCCCTTTCTCTCCTTATAAAATTGACTTGGCCTTCCATCTTCCACTAATGGCTAAGATTAAAAACTCAATGGATGGTTGAGATCTATTCTATTTTTTACTATAGGTTAGAATTTTCCTTAGTCAAAATTAAGAAAAAGTAAATTGCACCTTAGCATCACTTGTGGGTTCCTCTACCAAATTTAGTGCACTTCTAAATTTAGTAGAACCCTTCCATCTCTATCTCCAATTAACACTCCCTCTTAGAGAGGAAGGTATTCTATACTACACCCACTTTATCTCTGAAGTAGACAAATTTGTCCCTTGCCAATGCCTTGGTCAAGATATATGCTCCTCGGTAGGAACGTACTGGAGTCTGACTTTACCCCTCTGGACACAATCTCTGATATGGTGGTACCTAATCTCAATGTGCGTGTAGTCATGAAACACTAGAATTTCAGAGAGCTTGATGCAACTATAATTATTGCAATTTATAAATGTGGGCTCCAACCTCTCACTGAACAACCCAACAAGTAGCTTCCTCAACCAAATAGCCTCACAAGTTGCCAAGCTAAGACCCATGTACTCGGCCTCAGCTGAGGTTAGTGCCATTGATCGTTGCTTCCACTTGAACCAAGAAACAATTATTGATCCAACACTGAAAGCACAACCTGAAGTGCTCATCCTGTCTATTGAACTTGCTAACCAATCTACATTTGTGAATGCCTAAAGACTCACTCCATCAACCTGTCTGTACAACAACCCAAAATTTGTTGTGCCCTTGAGATACCTCAACACGTGCTTGGCAACCACCCAATGCACTTTGGTCAGGTCAACCATAAACTGGCTCAACTAGTTGACTGTGAAGTTGGTTGTGTGTCCACCAGATACAACAACAATCCTATGAGTTGCCTAAAGTGAGTAGCATCTACTCGCTCACCTCTGGTAGTGCCCACCTTCCTCTAGTTTGTGACTAGAGGCGTGGTCATGGGCCCGCAATATTGCATGTGGAACCTCACGAGAATCTTTTGCATGTACCTGATCTGTCCCAAGAATATCTCCCTATCATCCTGCCAAACCTCCAACCCAAGGAAATAGTGCATCAGCCTTATATCCTCATTTCAAACTCCTGTACAAGATCACTCTTGCGGTCACAGATGAGCTCCTCGTTCCCTATCAATATCAAATCGTCAACATATAACACAAGAATGAGAGGTTGGCCTGCAACTATAATATAGTACAGGTTAGGGTCAGCTTCACTCTTGGTGAAGCCCAATCTGAGAAGGTAGCTATCTATATGAGCATATCGTGCCCTTAGTACATGATTGAGCCCATAAAGAGCTTTCCTCGGCCTGTAAACATGCATGTCTTTACTAAAAGTCCCAAATCCCTTGGGCTACTCAACATATATCTCTTCCTCAACAACTCCATTAAGGAAGGTGGACTTCACATCAATTTGGTGGATCTTCCACCCCATATGCACTACAATCACCAAATAGTCCTAATGGACGAATACCGGGCCACTGGTGCAAATGTCTCATCATAGTCTATCCCTTCAACCTGAGAAAAACCTTTGGCCACAAATCTAGCCTTACACTTCTCCACACTCCCATTGGTTGCATGCTTAATATTGTACACCCAACGTGAACAAACCAAAGACTTGCCAATTGGTCTTTGCACAATCTCCTATATGTCATTCTGCATGATAGAGTAATATTCCTCCACCACAGCATCTCACCATACCTACTGAGAAGTTGCATCCTTGTAACAAGAAGGCTCTAAATCTATCACCTCAGTCATAAGGGCCATGTACCCTATATATCTATGTAGTTGTTTACTTTGTTTGAATGTGGAACTAGGGGCTCCAACTCTCTCCTAAGCCTCCCTGATCAACTGATATGCCCACCTGGTGTCCTCTACCTGCATTGGGAGTCATTGGCTGAGTGGGCAACTCTAGCTCTACTCTCTCCTTCAGTTCCTACAATTTCTCCTCAACTACATGCTGCTTGGCCTGCCCAACAATCGATTGTGATGAAGTCTAAGGAGTTGGTTGAGCCTCTTATTTGGGAGCCTACTGCTCCTCCTCCCGTGTTGCACCATGCTCACGCTCTAAGGACTTCCTAAGAGCCCTCTCCTCCTCGAACTTCACATCACGCTTAATCAGGGTCTTCTTGAGTGTTGGGATGTACACCTTGTCCACCTTAGATGTGTCACTATGACCCACGAAAATGCCCTTGTCTGTTGTGGGCTCTAGCTTCTTTTAGTTATCTGGAGACACATGACAGTAAACAACATTGCTAGAGATCTAGAAGTGAGACACATCAGGATTCTTGCCTTTGAAAGCCTCCTCTAGTGTGATTCCACCTAGCACCCTATGTGGACACCTGTTTTGCAAAAAGACTGCAGTGTTGCATGCTTCTGCCCAAAGAAACATAGGCAGTCCGTGGTCATGCAACACAGCCCTGGCTGCTCCAACAATGTTATGGTTCTTACGCTCAGCCACCCCATTCTGTTAAGGATTATGAGGTGTGGTGATCTCTCTCCTAATGCCCACCTTGGCCCACAAGTCTTTGAAGGCGTTAGGGATTTACCCCCCGCCATTGTTTGACCTCAATACCTTGATCCTCTTACCAGTCTAGTTCTCCACCAAGGCTTTGAACTCCAGGAACTTCGAGAACACTTCATCTTTCTTCTTCATGAAGAAGATCCAAGTCTTTCTTGAGTGGTCATTAATGAAGGTGACATAATATTTATATCCCATCAAAGATGGAGAGGAAAATGGTTTGCATACATCCAAATGTACCAGCTCCAAGATGCTCTTGGCCCTCTTGTCTCCATTGGAAAAGGATGTATTGGCATACTTTCCAAGTTTGCAACCCTTGGACATGTCATGTTGATATACACTATATTGTGGTAACCCTATGGCTCCATGGTGTAAGTGACCCATATGCCTATGCCAAAGCTCCCCAAGGTCACATCTATGTGCACTGATCTCTATGTTGCTCAAAGTTGTGACCATCCCAAACTGTAACATGTATAGGTTCTTCACCCTAACTCCAATCTACTTCATGGCTCCAGAAATTAAGGGCTTGAGGAAAGCCTTTCCTCTACTGAAGATAACCTCATAAATGTAGAAAATAATGTGTCGATTCAACACTGCTCATGAAATTTGCTAAATCACAAGACTTGAAGCTACTCTACTCATCTGCGAAAGTTAATTCACCATCTAAAATCGACATGCAAAAGGAAACATCACACATACACAAAGATCTATCTAGGGGAAAGCAACTGCTCAAAACCCCTTACAATTTGTATTGCATTAATCAGATAATAGAGAAGAAATGCAATGCTTGCCCAAGCCTAAGCACACCCTACAATAGTATAGTCTATCCCTCTGCCTGACTGACTGGCTTTGGCCAAAACTTAGCCAATTTTCAAGCCCTCCAAGCTCCTAATTCCTTGCATTGTTCCCTTGGGAAATTGCACGTATTTTTTCGGAATTTCACACCAAGGAATTGCGCAATAGCCTTAGGTCAATCTCTAGCGGCATGCACCACCTGTACACAAGGGAATATGCTACAACTGATAGTACACTACCTTGGAATCTCCATCTCAATTGGATAACTCGAATTCTATGCATACAACAATTATTTTGGATTGATTTATCAGTTAACTAGTTGATCACTGAGTGTGGTTGACAGTTACACATCCACAACTTGACCTCCACTAGTTCTTTTGACAATTAGAACTAGTTAAACTAACAATAACTCAAATTAACCAAAATAAATTGCTACAATTAGCAATCAATCATGTAGAACTGAACTCAAGTGTCTCCAACTCGAATTTATTGAGTTAACTGAGTGACAAGAGCCATGCCACCTCAGTGAACTACCTCTAAGTATTCTGTTGAAATAGAAATTCGAATTTTACTCTAGTTTGACCAAGGCAAAGTCAAAACTAAATTTTTTTGCTGCATTTTCAACAATAACCTTTGTTTTCCAAGCTTGAGACTGAAACAAGGTTTTTCTTCAACGCTGGGATGTAGATGGCATCTCAAAGGTAGAGAGGATTCTTGGAATCCCTCTCAAAGTTGACACTCCCCATGCCTTGTGCTAGGTATTTTCCATCGTCTCCCATCTCTATATGAAACTACATATCCTTCTCTGTCAATTGGCTGAGATATCCCTTGTTTCTCTGAGTACCTACTTCCTGGCCTCACTCAAACCCCAGTACAGCCCTAAGATAGTTGTCCACATAGCCTGAGTTGTCTTTTTTCCAGAAGGGTGAGATATGATATGATCTTTGATCCTTCAAGGATTATTCTACTAGCCTTTGCGTCCCTTTTGTTATGTTGGTCCAGTTATTAAGGATTTGTTGGAGCTTCTAGTGGACTCTCCACAAGCTCCCAAACTCCCTACTCCTCCAAAACTACACCAATCCTTTCCTTATAAGAACAAAAATTCGAGGCCCCATAATGCGATCCTCAAATCTCAACCCCAAATATGCCATCCTACTTGTACAATCTGCTCGAAAACCCTTACGCAACGCCTACTAGGAGAAAACCCTGATGCAGATTATCCCTAGGTCACGTCGCCACAAACCTTAGTGCAACCATAAACTGAATTGTGTCCCCTTTCCTGCGTCTTTCACCTGCTCCTGAAGAAAAATAACATGCTTTATGGTATTCAACCAAAGGCCCACTCTGATACCATCTTAGATTTCTAATACCTAGCTGCTAATTTAATAAAAAAATTGTGATGAAGAAACTGAAAGTTGAACTTCAAATACTTTTACTAAATATGCTAAGTATTCTAACAAATAATAGCAGTGGAAAATAAATTCACGAAGACACAAGCAATCAATAAACAATACACCAAAAATTACCCAGGAAACCCCAACTGGGGAAAACCCGCCAACTTGTGCTTTTTTATGAATCTGCTCGGTGAAGATCTCATATAATTATTACATATCAGAGGGAATAATCTCCCTTCAATTTGTTGTTCCTCAACACATTGATCTGCACACTCTTATCCAACACGGCCTCCCTGTCTGTGTAGTTGTTACGTAGTTGTTACGTAGTTGTTACAGGCCAACTTGGCCCTCATGTTATGCATAGTTGTTATAGGCTAACTCAGCCCAAGAAAAGATGTACGTTGGTTGAAGAATTCGTTGAGGCTATTCAGCTTCTCTTTCTACCCTAGCACGTTGATATGGAAACCCTTCTTTGCTAAGCTAAACACACAAGTCTCTAGTGCATAATGATATATTTTGTCTACACCTCCTCTCCTTATAAAGTCAACTTGGCCTTCCATCTTCCACAAACAGCTAAGATTAAAAACTCAATGGACGACTGATATCAAAAATATTTTTTACTATAGGAAAATTAGATTTTCCTAAGTCAAAATTAAGAAAAATTAAATTGTGCCTTAGCTTCACTTGTGGGTCCCTCTACCAAATTTAGTGCACTAATAAAATTAGCAGAACCCTTCCATCTCTAACTCCAATTAACAATTTATATATTTATAACTATATATTATATTAACAAGTTTATAATTGTTTATAAATATTATTATTTTAATTTATAATATATAATATGTATGAGATGAATGAATCTATAGGAACATTCACCCCATTTTTCTAATATGTACAATTTAAAATATGTTAATTTTATTATTATATATAAGCTAGATCCCCTAAATAAACTCATAACTTGTTAGCGATACTAGTCCTGTAATTCAAGTATTCCTTTCACCTATAATATGTGCACACATCAAAGCATCAAGTTGCTTCATTGGTTCTTGTCGATGTTGATGCCCTTCTCAAGGAGCAAAAATTGTTGACAATTCATGTAGGTTTCATGCCATATATCCCTTAATCAAATTGCTTGTAATTTTGTCAAATATCCAACGTGATTGCCCTCCTCCATTGATAATTTGACACTTGAATTCAATGGTGACCTACAGGCTCTTCTGCTAACATCTTGAGTACACTAAAATCCATGTCAAATTTGTCTAGAAGTTCAACAAACCTTATCCAGGGAATTTTGTATAAAAGTTAAGGGAACCTTATATAGGGCTTTCAGATTTGCATGAATTTGCAACTCAACGTCAAATTTGGCAAACCTTGTGACTTAGATTCACACAGCTAGCCCAATCGTAATCAGTATACCCACACAACCTAGGCTCTTTGCTTTTGTTGTACTGAACACCAAATGCAAGTGTCCTTGTCACATATCTCAATTGTCCTTGTCACATATCTCAACATCTCTTTACTATAGTCCAATGCTCTACCCTGGGCACTATCATAAATCTAGAAATTAAGCTCATAGCATAACTTAAATCAAGCCTAGTGGCTGTAAGATATATCAAGCTCCCCACTAGTTGTTAGTAGACTAACTCATTAACTAAAAGTCGATCTTGGTTGGAAGCTTCAACTCTTTCTCCATAGATGCAAGCAAGATGTTGCAATATGTCATTATGAACCTATCAAGCAAGCTCCTAGCATACTTTGTTTGTGAGAAAAATGATATTACCTATTCACCAAACTTCTACACCTAGACAATAATGTCGAAGGGCTAGATCAATCATCTCAAACGCTTTACTTGTATTAGATTTGATCCATTCAATAGAACTTGCCTCACTACATGTAATAATGATGTCATCTACATAAATGACCAGTAGAATGATATCATTAGCAATACTTATTACCAACACTATTGATGTATAGATCGAAATCAAAAGGACTTCACTAAAACCCTTGTTCATCCAACAACCTATCAATTTTTATATACCTTTGACATATATAGCCTTCTTAAGTCTGCAAACAAGATGCTCCTTCCCTAGAAATTGAAATACGATTAATACATGTCGACCTGTTCCTCCAAATCTCCATTGAGGAAAGAACTCTTCACATCCATCCAATGGACCTTCCAACCAAACTGCACTACCATGGCTAGAACTAATAGAATGTTGGTCATCATTGTTGTCAGAGCAAAGGTCTCTTCTTAGTCAATGGCGAATGCCCTCTCTCTGAGAGAACCATTTCACTACTAGCTACGCATTGCACATGTCAAGTGTACCATCTACCTTGTACTTGACCATGTACACCCATTTACATCCAATGGGTTTCTTCTATGGTGGAAGAGTTGTGAGATCCCAAATCTGATTTTTCATCAAACTCTCATGTTTCGTTGCCATGGCCTTCTCCCATTCAAGTTTCCCTTTTGCCTCCTCAAACCCTTGTGGCTCATATATTTCCTAAACATTGGTCGTTATAGCAAAGTTGATCATTTTAGGTTTGTTGCTTTTGTTTCTTGACAATCAACCTCGATCATTTCACCTATTTGTTGCTTTGGTCTCTTCTAGGTATCTCCCCCATCGAAGCTATCACCATGACCTTGGTCGATCTACTAGCTACTTGACCATGAAGGCATAGAACATTAATTCCTTCTCAATTGTATGCTCTATGACATGAACCTTCTGCAAAGGCCCTCCCTAGTTGATTTTCTAATTAGCCAACCTCTTTCTACAATGTTTTCTCATATGGCCCACCTTGCCACAGTTGTGAAATATGGTAGTCTTTAAGCTCATGGTTGCATCTTCACCACACCCCGGGACTTTCGTCTTTGCCCTTGACATTGGTTGCAAAGGCATGTTCTAAAACCTCTATGTCATGGATACTACCAAGCTATTTCGTCCATCTATCTTATTGTAAGAGCATATGGATAGCTTGTTGAATTTCCATGACCTTGGGTCTAGGTTAGTGTCTTAGAATCACTAACACTACCAAACCAAGAATCTCAACCATAAACTACTTTGCATAGCATAAATTCAAAGCAATAAATCACATATGCACAGTATAGATAGTTTTAAACAAAATTGTACAATATTGTACAATCCCAATCTTCGTTATATTAAAACCAAATTCTGAATAACACAATAGTCTATGGTATACAAGATACAATGACAAACTTCGCTGCAACTTCTATGTCGTATCTCGTCCTGTCGATCCTTCACTTCCGTACTACTCACTAGTAATGCCTTAGTCCATCAAGGCATCTACACATCGAAACTCCAAGAGGGTTACCTCCTATCACTGCTACAAGTCACGTCCGCTACAATGTACACGAGCTCATCAAACTGCACTCTCAGTAGGCCTAATTCCCGAGCTCAAATCTGCCAATCTAGCAGTCACTTTCATCCATCAAAGTGCTACACATAAGGCTGCAACATTTTACCCAATCACGCACCAACATCCTTCTTGTTTGTTGCTTTAGGGCTACTTTGGGTAGCCAACTCACTACCCTCCAACCAACTCTATGACACCCAATCGCGTCACTGTTGAATCTGCTCCTAGTATGATGCTTCGCCACCTCGGAAGGTGATACACTTGGCTTCAGCAGGCTGCTCAAAAGATGATCCAAATCGGTCACACCTTGACCCAATACACCTCCCAAAACATTGTTGTTCACTTTATTGCACTAGTGTCACTGCATCACTAGTTAGGGCATCAACCTTCAGCCCTTCTTCTCCATGCAGTCAACAAAACAGCCCTCTAAAGACTGTGGTTTTCCAAGGAAGAAGTCCTCCACACCTACGCTGCTCTTTTGGCCTTGTTTAACCCCAAATGCAGCACCAAGAAGTAGCCTTGTTGTTGGCTATGGCCTGCGGCCTAGCACAACAGTTGTTGTAGCCTTCGGTCCCCCTCAAATCTCCACCAAACAGCCTCCAAAGATATATGTTTTGCCCTCCAAATCTGCAGCCTTATCTACCTAGCAATCCGCACCCAAGACAGGCCTTATCACACCTCAAAACGGCCCTAAGACCTCCACGCTGTCACCTACAACACTTCAGTCTTACCACAGAAAATACCCACATTGTCCTTGGCTCCTCCACGCTATCCCTTGGCTCCTGCGGCTCCCTCCACGAAATTTCAGAGCTCCTCTTGGTTCACACTTGGATGCCTCAAATCATCCTTAATTTATAGGCTTTTAAGGCTCAACATTTCATTTGAAGTGACATATCTATTGGCTCTCTTTTACATCAGATCGACCTACTTGACAACTAAAAAATTAATTTGTCAACTTCAAAAATCAATATCTCTCTAACGACAACTCAGATTTAGACGATTTTCGTTGCATTGGAATCCTTTTTCCAAGCAATATCCTCCTCATCCATCACATGTCATAAATCCATCATCATTTTGTCCCAAATCTCGATGGGTACCAAAACCCCACACTTGGGAGCCAAGCCCACAAGCTACCCTTATGGTGATTTACCCTCCAAACCCTAAATATTAGGGCTTCGAGTACCTCCCAAGCTACACAAATCAACACTCCCTCTTGGCGAGGGAGGTACTTCCAAGACTAGGAATTATCTCATCATCATCATCACTGCTCGTAACACTTGCCCAACTCTTGATGCTCACAATCGCAACAATCCTTGTACGGTGAACTACGCCCTTCTCGGAAGTGTCGTTGTCATTGTTGGAAGCAACCTGCTTCTTCTTCTTATCTTGTAACGTCTTCCACTCTTTCCATGATTTCTTCTTGGTAGTTGTAGGAGCTCCCTTGCTTACCACTGACCATGCACTCTTCTTGGGTTGCAGAGTCTCCCTCTGAATCTGCAAGCCCCCTTTCGAACTAGACTCCCTCTGAGTCTCTAGAACCTGGACCTTCTTGGGAAAGTGTACCTTCTTCTCGAGAACCTATACCTTCTCCTCTGAAGCCTGCATCTGCACCTGCACCTGCTCTTGCTTCTTTGGAACCTGTACCTACTTCTTTCCATAATCCACAGGCTTGGTCGTCAACCTGTATAGACCATGCTTTCTAACTCTGAGTACAATCCCATCAGACTTATAGACTTTGAGCCCAAGTCTTGCCTTCCCATCCTAGAACAAGACCTCAAACCCTTTCCTCTCGATCATTGAGATGGAAATCATGTTATATCTGAGTCCTGGTACAAACAGTACATCCTGGACCCACATCATACGTCCTATCTCCATCTTGAATGGCACAACACCCGATCCTCTGATCTCCAACTGACTCTTGTCGCCCAAAACCATGTGCAACTTCGAGTCCCATCCAGCTAGAGTCTCAAAAACCTCTTGTGACCCTGTCATATGCTCTGTCGCAACATTATCCACGTACCATCCATCCTCCGTGATAGTACTCTGCGAGAAATGAGAAATTATAGCAAAGTCCTCCTCTTCCAATCTCCTAGAGAGATCATCCATCTCTGTTGAAGTGGCAACACCGGCAACCTACTTTCCTCTCTTCTTCTCATTATGTCCCTTCTTCTTCATCGGACATCTCAAAGAAAAATGACCCATTTCGCCATAGTGAAAACACTCGACTTTACTCAATTCCTTCTTTTGCTTACCCTTCATTCGTGATGCAAGCACCACGTCATCATCTGAAGCTTTCTCCTTCGACTGAAAATCCTCGTCTCGCAACTCTTCTTGAATGAATTCATCCCCCAACCTATCCCAATCTGGCAACTTCTCCCTGGTAACGATTCCTTTCATGAAGGACTTCCATTCCTCGGTGAACCCTTTCAAGGCAATCCTTACCATATCTCCATCTAAGATAGTCACACCGATGGCACCAAGCTCATCTTTGACCTGAGACAATCTCGTCAAATACGAGATCACGCTTTCACCCTTTAACTTCTTGGTGGACTTCAACTTATCCTCCAATACCAATACCTGGTTCTCGTTCTTATTCTGGAACAAATTCTGAAGAGACACCCACATCTCATGTGCGGTGTTCTTCCCAGACAAATGAGGTATTAGGGCATCCCTCACACCATCTAGGATGATCAGTCTCGCCCTCGCATCCAAATCTTCCCATATTTCCAGCTCCTTAGGGTCGGTTGGCTTCTTGATCTCTTTCTCGACAAAATCCCCAATGCTATTGACCTACAAGATCAACTTGATCCTTTCCTTTCATGGACTATCATTGGACAACCCCTCCAACCTGTCCTCATATCAGATACATGCCTGCACTTCGACATTGTAGTGAACCCTTCACTCACAATGTGACCAACTCCCTCACGTTGTACTTCGTTGTGCACAACTCTGATTTACTTACTTCCAAAGTAGCTCAGACATGCTCTGACACCATGTTGAATTTCCACGACCTTGGGTCTAGGTTAGAGTCTTAAAATCACTGACGCTACCAAACCAAGAATCTCAACCATAAACCACTTTGCACAGCAGAAATATAAAGCAATAATCACATATGCACACTATACACAGTTTTAAACAAAATTGTACAATATTGTACGATCCCAATCTTTGTTATATTAAACCAAATTCTAAATAATACAACATTCTATGGTATACAAGATACAATGACAAACTTCATTGCAGCGTCTATGTCGTATCTCGTCCTATCGGTCCTTCGCTTTCGTATTGCTCACTAGTAGTGCCTTAGTCCATCAAGGCATCTACACATCGAGACTCCAAGAGGGCTGCCTCCTATCGCTGCTACAAGTCACGTCTGCTACAATGTACACGGGCTCATCAAACTGCACTTTGGGTAGGCCTAATTCCTGAGCTCAAATCTATCAATCTAGCAGTCACTTTCGTCCATCAAAGTGTTGCACATAAGGCTGCAACACTTTACCCAATCACGCACCAACAACGTCCTTCTTGTCTACTACTCTAGGGCTACTTTGGATAGCCAACTCGCAGCCCTCCAACCAGCTCTATGACACCCAATCTTGTCACTGTTGAATCTTCTCCTAGTATGATGCTTCGTCACCTCGGAAGGTCATACACTTGGCTTTAACAGGCCGCTCAAAACATGATCCAAGCCAGTCACACCTTGACCCAATACACCTCCCAAACGCTGTTGTTCACCGTGTTGCATTGTTGTCACTGCATCACTGGTTAGAGTATCAACCTTCAACCCTTCTCCTCCATGCAGTCAACAAAACAGCCCTCTAAAGGCTACAGTTTTCCAAGGAAGAAATCCTCCACACCTACGTTGCTCTTTTGGCCTTGTTTAACCCCAAACGCAGCACCAAGAAGTAGCCTTGCTGCTAGCTATGGCCTGCGACCTAGCACAACAGTTGTTGTTGCCTCCAGTCCCCTCCAAAACTCCACCAAATAGCGTCCAAACAGCTCTGTTTTTCCCTCCAAATCTACGACCTTATCTGCCTAGCAATCCGCACCCAAGACAACCCTTATCATGCCTCAAAACAGCCCTAATACCTCCACGCTATCACCTACAGCACTTCGGTCCTACGACAAAAAATACCCATGCTGCCCTTGGCTCCTCCACGTTGTCCCTTGGCTCCTTTTGTTGCGGCTTCCTCCACGAAATTTCAAAGCTCCTCTTGGTGATGTATTGTCACACTTGGATGCCTCAAATAGCCTCAAATCATCCTTAATTTATAGACTTTTAAGGCTCAACATTTCATTTGAAGTGACACATCTATTGGCTCTCTTTTACATCAAGTCGGCCTACTTAACAACCAAAAAAATAATTTGTCAACTTCAAAAATCAATATCTCTCTGACGACAACTCGGATTCGGATGATTTTCGTTGCATTGGAATCGTCTTTCCAAGCACTATCATCCTTATCCATCATATGTCATAAATCCATCATCGTTTTGTCCCAAATCTCGATGGGTGCCAAAACCCCACACTTGGGTTCCAAGCTCACATGCTGCCCTTGTGGTGCTTTTCCCTCCAAACCCTGAACCCTAGGGCTTGGAGTACCTCCCAAGCTACACAAATCAACATAGCTCATCAACCTTCAAGTTAACATTCATAGAGGCAATGTCCAATGTCTCAATAAAATGCTCATGAGCACATGGTAACGTTAATTTCTAACCCTAGCACCTAGTTAATTCCTTCCTAGCAAATGATGCAAATCTACTAAATACTAACATAGATAGAGTTTTAACATAAACAAAATATTCAACTAAAGAAAATTAAATACACCAATCACACAACCACATGCACACAATTTTTTGCCCTTCAAATTGGTTCTTCATTAATAACTCGGAACTTATAAGGGCTCCCTTCCTAGAATAATGGCCCACTGAGTGAAATGCATACAATAATAAATTGGAACAAATCCAATAGATCAAGCCCTAAATCAATCCTTCGATTAGCTTGGCTAACCTAGATCTCCCTTGTTGCCTCTTGCACCTTCTTCAAACCTAGTACATTTGAATGGAAGTCCTTCTCTATAGAATCATTGAGATGTCCTTCTCTCAATGTCTTGGGCTCACTCGATGTTGTTTAATTTTCCTTAGGCCCTATATCTGGTCTCAAGCTAATCAAGCACACAAACACATTAAGAGCCCTCAACATTCTAGCACTTTGCACAGCGGAAACCTTCAACAGTGAAATCAATTTAGTACATAGCTCTTTTGAGCCCAAAGCTCAGTTATTTTATTACTTCATTAATAAAATAATCATGGGGTTCTCATACCAAGGATCATGGTCCTCGATCTCTAATGCAACTAGTATACATAGTATACAACTAGGGCTTGCAATCTGCAACATCATATTTGCAATCTCCCAACGAGAAATAGAACAAACATATAGCTTACTTGTTGAAGTAGCCCATCTAGATCAGCCCTTTTTGCACTTCTTTTACTTGACACCTGGCAGGTCCTTTGCCTCCTTTGATCAATGTCTCACAAGGGTTCTGTTGCTCCAAAACACTTGCACACATCAACTCCAACAAAACTACCTTCTCTAAATGACTATGTTGCTCAACAAATCTGCCTTCTCACAGTGATTTGCCTCATCAAAATCACTAAACACAAGCACAAGAACTCTGCAAATCACAGTGATTTGCCCACCTAGAAATCATTATATGACAACTTCCAACAACTAGTTAAATCGCAGCAGATTAGTCCATAAACCCACTCTACACTAACTTTGGATATGCACTATGTTCACAACTACATTTGTGAACAAACTTCTGAAGACAATACTTAGCAACCCAATACTCCAATGCACCAGCCCCTTCACTGCCCTTACTGCCATCTCTCTGCAACTGAGATCATTTGTTGATCTGATCCAATGGTTTTGAGACTAATTCGACCTCCCTCAGGGCTCATCCTAACCACAGAAAACCAGCATACTTCTCCTAGCCTTGCGTCCCTCCACATTCCGCTAGACAGAAGCACATTAGGCCTCTTTCATGGTCTCATCTCTCCTCCCATTTGCTCAAATCTGGACGATGATCTTCAACAAAACGTTGGCATATTATCAGGGCTTGTGCAAACCTTTGTTATGGCATGGATCTCTGATAATTTTGTTGGTTTCTCCTAACCACGTCGTGGACAAAGTCTTCTTATGGCATAAACATGACACAGAAATTCAGGCTTCTTTCATGAGCAAACACAACCTTCTTTCACAATAGATCAGACCATTATCACTTGCTTTTCTCACTGTGGATCCTCCTACATCTTCTCTTGGGCTTGACTGCTTCATGAGATGGGTCACTAAGGTGTTAGGCTTTGCCCTTGGCCCTTCTCCTTACCCCTGTTCACTTGGTCAAGGATCTTGAGATCCTCAGTCGTTATCCTTCAGGCCTCGACCTCCATTACCAGCCTAATTTCTAAGCACATGTTATGACTAAGCAATCCTAGAGGCCCTCAGCCTCCTTCTGCTCACCTTGGCCCTCAGATCTAGGGGCTTGATTCCTCTCTGCGGCTTCTTCTCTTGCCTATCACTGAATGCGGCCTCATTGTAGCATAACTCCGCACCTTTCAACCCTCCTCAACCTTCATAAAACAAGAGTATCTCAACCTTCCTAGGGCTCTCTTAGCACAAGAGCGATTACATCTCTTGTACTTTATGTCTCATTAACCTCATCTTAGGCCCTTTAAATACTTTTCTTTCGGTCACTTAGGAAAACTTCTAGATCTAGGGTTTTAGCCTCTTTGACCCTTAGAATAAACTATTATTTCTTTCTTGGTCCTAAACCCCTTACCTGGGTCCAAACCCCAATTTGGGTAAATCGCCCAACAAACAATTTATTGTGGGTTTACCGTTTTCCTCTCTCAGAAATACCTTCTAAGCTACCCAAAATCTAACAAATGTGGCTTCCCCCTTAGCTTAGCCTTCCTTCTATAAGTTTGAGTTATGACTGAATCCATAACCCTAATCTCCAAAGTGATTGATGATTAAGAATAGATCTCAACGTCGTTTGAGATCAACTGTTGAGACTCATCAAATTCACTATTGTGAATAACCTTTGCATTTCATTATATTAACTCCCTTTATCTTATAATAAATAAATTACTTTAATAACTCAAGTGAGTACTAAGGTTAACGGTATATTAGGCGACTTCCGCACACCTACACACTTAGGCCTATGCAGAAGTACCTACCCGAGCTACAAACATCAACACTCTTTAGCGATGAAGGTAATTCCTAAAGAGCTATCTAGAACTGACTATCTCTCCAAACTTGGCATAATGTCCCATGTACCATCCTTTATCATGGCTTTCCTCCAAACCTCCTGGCTTGCTAACTTTTCAAGGACTCTACTCATTAGTGCCATATGGTTCGGAAACTTCTTCAGAGGTCTGCTCTCACTAAATGTTCTCCTAGGAATCTCCACATGCTCATAAGCATCCCTCAATGTCTAAACAAGTTTGGTCGTCAACCTATATAAGTTGCTCTCTAACCCTAAAGGTAGACTCCTCTAAACGAATGAGCATCTACCCATTCCTGAACATGACTACATATCTTTTATCCTCCATGATTTATATTGAGAGAAAGTTCTTCTTTAGTCCTGGTATGAATAGCACATCCTTGGCTCCCAATGTTCCTCCTAACTCTAGCTGGAACTTAATGGTACCAACCTCCATCACTGCATACTCGGCATTATTATCAAGCTCCATAGACAAATCTAAGTCGCTCTATGTTAGACTAATAAATAGATTTGTGCCTTTGTCATATGGTGTGATGCACCATCTAAGCTCCAAGCACTCCTTGTGATGGTGCTAGTAGATAGACAAGGGACGGCTGAGAAGTCCTTCTCAATCATTGTAAACTCATAAAGCTAAGCCTCTGTTGATGTTGTTGTCCACTATGACTTTCCCCTCCCCTTCTTCTTTGGACACTATTATGCATAGTGCCCACTCTTGTGGCAGCTGAAGCACTTGATCTTGCTTAAGTCCTTCTTCCCTAGCTGTGTGGTTAACCCCTCAATGTTACCTTTGGAACCCTTTCCTTTTCCATTCTTGGCCATACTAAACAAGGCCAGGTTCTCCTCTTCATTTTCCTACTTGCTGGCCTCAAACTCGCCTCAAGTCTCTTCCTAGATGCAATCATCCCAAAGCCTCTCCCAATTGGCAAGTTTCTCCTAGGCGCAAATTCCTTTGACAAATGATTCCCATGACTTGGGAAAACCATTTAGTTCCACATTTACAAGCTATGTATCCTCCATTTTCACCCCAATGGCTACAAGTTGATCCCATGTCTTGGTGATCCTCATGAAATAACTCGTAGCTTTATCAAATCTTGACATTTGGATGCATCTGAGCTTGTTTCTCAAGATCATTTTCCTGTTCATGTTGTCGTTGTGGAACAAGTTCACTAGAGCTTTGAACATCTCCCTGGTTGTCTTCTTTTCTGCCAAGTGACAAATCAAGTGATCCTTCACAACATCCATGATGACATGTTGAGCTCTAATGTCCTTTTTTCGTGTGTTGCCAACTATATTGGATCTATTGGCGACTTGATCTCCTTATCCACAATCTCCCAAAGGTCATTCTCCTTCAACAACAATGTAACCCTTGCCTTCTAGAGAAGAAATTTTGATACTCCAACCAACATTTCTTCGAATCTAAGACTCGTTAATGCCATATCTCCTAATCTAATCAATTGTCGTGTGCTTAGTCCTTCAAGTACTCAAGAATTTAAGAAATTGTTGCAAAACCCTTGACTAGCACTATCCCCCTCTCTCCCTATGAAGGTTGACTTCCACCAATTACACTAGCAAACCTAGCTAATATACCTACTAGCACAATTGTGACTCCAACCCCTGCAACAAAAAACTTCTTGTATTATGATTTACCCTATCACTCTTGCAATTTGCCTCATTGTTGCTCTACACCCTCATACGTTAACCCTACACTTAGTTACATTGTCGTACGACTCGTATGGCCCCTATACCCACTCATATCACTTCCACTGCTAGCCACTAGGCCCTCTATGTCGGTGGCTCAGCTTTCCTTCCATCCCATAGTTTCCTTTTCCTTTGCCAACAATGGCCCTTTCTTTTCAACCACCCAGCTGATCTACGCAACTTACAAATTTCCCGTTCGTGGCTATACCTAATTCACACATGGTTGTTGGTTATGGTTGTAGCAGTCCCCTTTATTCGATAACCCATTCCCTATTGTCTTTTGCATGGTCCCTAACAAAATTGCCTCATTGCCCCCACTAATAGCCCACCACTCCTTGTTGACAAGCTCCTCTGCCTCGTGTTGCACGTACTAGTGGCTCAACCATTGCTCCACGACTATACATCATGGCTACTCAACCTTGACACCCTGCACCCATAGCTCGATTTTCTAAAACATTGTCTCACTACGACCCACACACTTATGTGAATCTTCCCTAACACCTATTGTGCGTTGAACACTACTAGCTGCTAACTATTGTCCCGCACAACTCTTGTCAAACTTGTGTCAACTGGGCACTGTGATCCCATTCAGTAGTCTTCTTTTTCTTATTAAAATTTATCCAGTGGTACCACCTAACTCCCTCAGAGAAAATTTTGTTTTAAACTTTTTTATCCAACCCTCATGTACAGAAAGTTTCTTCAGCCCCTACACAACATATGAACTCAATCCATAGAACCCTTGCGCCTGCAAAATAAAATTCTGCTCCATATAGTCGTTGGCCCAAATTTGGCCCCTTGCAATGCCTATATGAACATGGTTTCTCTACAATTCTAGAGATTTGTTTCCAAAGGCTACGCTCTGATACCATGTCAATTTCTAACACTAGCACCTAGTTAATTACTTCCTAGCAGATTATGCAGATCTACTGAATAATAACATGGCTGGAGTTTTAACATTAAAAAATAAAAATTATTACTTTTAAAAAATTTAAAAATAAAAATAAAAACAAAAAATAGTGGAAGCAAATTAAATACACCAATCACACAATCACATACACAGATTTTTTCCCTTCAAATTGGTTCTATATTAATAACTTGGAACTTCAAGGGCTCCATTCAATTGAAATGTGTAACTAGGTTCAGTCTTCATAATATTTTATGTATTTGATGTAAAAGAGAAATAAAATTATTATTCTCATTTTATAAAGCATGGGGTTTCATGCTCAAAATCAATTTGTTTTAGGTCAAAGCACCCATTGTGTGCTCTTAGAGTTTGTCATAGAGTCAAGAAGTAAAAAGAGTCATAGCCACATGTATTAGACCCTATTGGGTATTTTGTAAAAAGAATTATTTTTTAGTTAAATGTGTCAAAAATATCCCTCTAGGACCAAGCCGGCCTACAGAGAAGAAGTCGGCCATATTTAGGGCTATTCGTACTCCAAGGTGTTGAGAAATCTAGGGCATCATGAATTAGGTGATTTCTCTTAATTATTAACTCCTTGTGAGTGCCTTTTACTTCATTAGATTAGGATCTTCATTTTGCTTAAGTTATTAGTGTTCTTCTTCATCAAACAGCTACCAATGCATGAACATAAATAGACAAGAGACACAGGACGTAGGCTATCCGCTAGTGCCAATATCTCTCACTCTTTGAGAGGAAAACCCACACAAAAATTCTTCTTATAGAGATTCTGATTGACGAATACCAAGACCAAGACCCTTGACCTATTTGCCACTCCAAGACCAAGACACAAGTTCTCTTGACAGTCAACCTTCTTCTTCACTCCTCTTCCACTTCGACCTTCTTAGCATCGAGACATTGTCACCACCAAGATCTTATCACTGTCTTGACACCGAGATCTCTTTTACTGTAAGACCTCGTTGTCATATTACCAAGACCTTCCTTCTGTGATGGCACCGAGTCCTTTTTCCATGTGATAACATTGACTCCTTCTGTGGTGCACCGAACCTTTATCACTGAGATGGTACCAAAAACATAATAGCATCATCAACGAACTGTGATTTCACTGGAATTATCTTCTAGCCAAGCATATTGAGATATTCACCATGATTGTGATATCAACGAACTGTTGTCACATTGATATGGCACTGAAACTGTGTTTTCTAGACTTTAATAACACCAAAACAAAGATACCTCCTTTCTGTGATGATACCGAACCTTGCTTACTGTAATTGCACCGAAAATAGCTCACTGTAATTGCAACGAACTTATCCCTGTGACAGACATTCGAATTGCAAAGAGATACGAACTTGTCGACTATGGAATAGGTCAAGCTGCCTATTTATAGTAGTTCGTCCATGTAATTAGCCGACATGAAATTATGAATAGTTGTGTCTTCAATTAGGTGAGTCGACATGAGTTTTTGCATTTCATTTTGAAACCGACATGAAGAAGGATACCTTGTGCTTGTCTTGGAGGGCTACTAGACCATTCTATTGACTCATATACTTTTGTAACATGCCCAAGAAGGGTCCTTCATACATGGAATTGACTCTCTTTGACTTTTATGACTAGATGACAAATCCTAAAGGCTCAATGGGAGCCATCTAAAAATAAAATCCTTGCTCAGGAAACCCGTGAGTCAAGCATACAATCATTGTATTTTTCTTCATTACATCAATTACATAAAAATCACAATTACACATGCCATTATGAAGACCAAACCTAGTTACACTTTTCAACACAAGGAAGCCTATATGTAAGAAGCAATCGAACTCATTTGAAGAAGACAATCCAAGGAAGTTCGATCACTAGAAGAAAGAAGTGAAAAGGCAAGCGAAAGGTCAAGGAAAAACTATGAGACACAAGTAAAATCAAAATTTGAAGTTCTTGTGTTTATTTCTCTCACACATGTGAAGAAGAAAATAGAATTTCTACAACTAGACAGCCGAAATATTTTATCTCTCAAGAAAGACCAAAAATCTGAAGTAAGGAAGCTTATTTGATGGTCTACTAGCCTAGAAGGAAGAAGCAACTCAAGTGAAGCAAAGAGAAGACTAAAAGGAGCCCTAATTACCCACATGTGTGAAGTTGTAGTTGTTTCTGAAAGGTCGAAGTTGCAGCAATTTTTGGAAGATTGATGTTGCAGCAGTTGTTGGAGGGCCGAAATTTGTTGTTGGAAGTTGTTAAAGAGGGTTTGACTTGTTTTGACTTTAAGAAGGAAAGCTCATCAAGAAGGAAGGTTGACTTGGTCTTGGAGGGATCTTGGTTTTTGGGTCTAAGGGTCTTGGAATTTGTCATTTGAATATCTATAAGAAGAGAAGAATTTTGTGTGGGTTTTCCTCTCTAGGAGTGGTTTTGGCCCTGGCTAGCAACCTACATCTTGTGTCCATTTTTTCTATTGATCTTCATGTTTTGGTAGTTGTGTGATGATGAGAACATTATAATAATCATACGTACATCAAGTTAAAATAAAGAACATCACAAGCAGTTATTTAAGTAAAGAGAAATCACCCCTAATCTAGTTGCCCTAGCTTTCTCAACACATTCCTAGAATAGAGACCAACTCAGGAAAATGCATACAACACTAATATGGAACAAATCCAACAGATCAAGCCCTAGATCAATACTTCGATTTGCTTCGTTGATCTAGATATCCTTTGTTGCCCCTTGCACCTTCCTTGAACTCGACACAATTGAATGGAATTCTTTCTCCACCCAATCATTAAGACGTCATTCTCTCAATGTCTTGTGCTCACTCAATTTGTCTTCTCCCTTAGCTTAGTTTTCCTTTTATAAGTTTGAGTTATGACCAAATCCACGACCCTAATAAACAAAGCGATTGACAGTTGAGATTAGATCTCAATTTCAATTGAGATTAGATCTCAATTTCAATTGAGATTAGATCTTAATTTCAAATTGAGATCAACAATTGAGATTCATCTAATTCACTAATGCAAAGGTTAATTTCATTAGATTAACCCATTATATATATATATATATTAGGCAATTGCTAAGGTTAAGGATCTATTAGGCAATTTCTACATGCCTAGACACTAAGGCTTGTGCAGAAGTCCCTATGAAAGCTACAAACATCAACAAGTAATTCGTTAATGTGATTACCACCACATCCTCCTCTTCCATCTTCTAGCCAATGGCCTCCAAATTGTTCTCTAATCTCCTTGATCTTGAGTAAGCACTATTGTAATAATGCACTCTTGTCCATCGTGATTGAGAACAACATATTCTTCAAGAAGAAGACTCTACCCTTATTTGAAATTGCATGCAAATCTTTCAAATGTTTCATTATCCATGTGGAATCCCTATAGAAGTCTTCCATATTTGGACCTTATGAAGCATCTCATCTATCACACATATTTTAAGCAACATTATTCTTCTTTCTTTCACTCATCAAACTTGTCTTAATCTCGAACAACACCTATTGGTCGAGTTACATTAATTTGGACAATAGCAGTCAAGCACCTATACTAAAAAAATCGGCAACATACAATTTCTTCAATATATTGTAATTATTCTCAAAGAACCTCTAGCTTCCTTCCAACATGAAGTCAGAAAAACAAGCTAATTTGTGATAAGATTGTCCGAAAAAACACGCAAAATTTGTCAGGTCGGCTCTGGATTAGCGAAATAAACCATAGATCTACTCTCAAACAGCTCCAAAAATAATCAAATCAATGAACAACCAGCACCAAAACAATCAATTTCTACTTGGATCTGTTGATAAACAACTCATTAGCAACCAATTCTTCCAGATTTACAAATCTAGGAAGCACTCTAGGCAAGAACAAACTCAATATGCTCCAAGATCCTACAGATCAAGCTTACCTAAAGCATCCAAACTAGGATTCGCACTCCAAGCAGGTGTGCTCAAGGAGCACCCTCCCAAAATTTAGGAGAGTGCTCCACACCTTTTGGGCACGCTCCCTACCAATTTTGAAGTGTAACGCTCCCAAGGACACTCCAAAGCTTGGAACAATACTCCATCGATGCTCCTTGGATGCTCCTGCAACGCTCCCTAGATGCTCCCTAAGTGCTCCTTCAGCAATCCCTAACAGTAATGTTAACTTCTTAAAGTAAAAGTTATCATTTCCTTTACCTTCCCTTTTTATCCTGACCATTTTGTTATCTTTCCTTTTTATTCTTTTCCTTTACCTTTCCTGTTTATCCTTTTACTTAAATTTTTAACATTAGCATTAATTGTTTCAGGATGTTTGAGAGTCATTGCAACATTATTGGACTTCATATGGAGAAAGTAGAATTTCGTATGCAATTTAAAATTCGGCAAACTTTAACAACTGCGAAGATTTCAAGATTGATAGGATTGCGAAGTTTTCATCGGATTCTATCATGTATGAGGGCATACGATTGACATTTAATCAAGAGCACCAAGACCTATATGTATCCTAATGTTGGCAGTGTTGATTATTGAAATCCTTTGTCATGACTTTAGCAAAGATGTACCCTTCATTCAAACCAAAATCATTAATTAGACATGTTAAGCCTTTTCTACCGTAATTTAAAGGTCAGAGAGACAATTTCAACAAATTTGGGTAGCATCAACTGATGTCCCTAAAGCATTGAGGTAGAGGGTAAACAAGAGGCAAATATATTGACGACTATAGCTCAGGCAGCTACTTTTGCACGAACCTAAATGTTTGCACGTGCAAAAGTCACCCAAAGTCTCTTTACGATACTTCAAGTATTAGGTAAGTTGCTTTTGTAATTTAGCCTAACTTAGGAAAATAACATAATTAATTATGTTAGCTATTGAGCTAAAGAAACTAATGAAAAGTATAAGTATTTACTTTAGCGATTATCTTTTAATCTCAATCTCAAGTGAGGCGAGACGAGACTTGGAAGGAGATCTCAAGGATTGACTGGAGAACAAATTCCACTCAAGTGTGCTAGGTTCGAGGAAGGTGCAAGGAGTAGCAAGGGAGATAAATCCAGATCAGCCGAGGAAGATCGAAGGACAAATATAAGGCTTGATCAGGTAGATAACTCTGGTTTTATTGTTGTATATGTAATTTCCTTAGAAGCTTGTTTTCCCAGTAAGGGAGCCCGAGTAGTTTTCGAAGATATTTTAATGAAGAATTGTTGATTGGGAGAAATTTGTGTTCATGTGTGATTGAGATTGGTTGTGCTTCACCTAAATATTTTTTGTGTATATGTTAGAAACTTAGTTGTGATTTTATTCAGTAGATGTGAATATGCTAGAAATTAATTCACAAGTGCTAAGTTCAAAATTTAGCATGATATCAGAGCATAAACTCTGAAACCAATCTTAGAATCACGGTCCCAAGTTCATACAATCCTTACAAGGGCTAGGTTTAGCTACAACCGTACGTGGAAGCAAAGAAAATTATATTTGCAAGTGCCAAGGGAAAAGCAACTATACGATGGTATGGCAGAGTGGTTGAAGACAACACGAGAAGCAAAAAAAATAAGAAAAAAGTTCTGACGACAACTAAGGTAGAAAAACCAAAAATTAATTAAACAAAAAAAGATCATGGTTGTGGGTGGCCAACAATGTGGGGGTTGTCTGGCCCAGCAACAAAGAAGGTTGTTGCAGTCAGCAGCTAGTAGAGGCCAGCCACCATACAAGTTCTACACAATAGCAGAGTGGTGTCAAGGCCGCATGAAGTAGAAAGCCAACACCAAGGGGTTGGATGTCATGGAGTTGCAGTGCACGAGCATACAGGTTGAGCCAAAGCACAATGTGTGGACGCAAGGGTTCCAGTGCAACAAAGTAGTGGTGGAAACAACAATGGCTGGCAGAAGTTGAGCAAGGGAGTCTTGGTCAAGAAGTGGGATGCAGCCGAGGAGACATGGTCAACAGCCTGGACAACTGCAAGAAACCATGAGGAACCGCATGAACAAACGAGGGCTGAGGTGCAATGTCAGCAAGCCGCACAGTAGTGGACTGGTTCGCAAGAGTGTAGGAAAAGGAGAAGGTTGTGGGTCGAGCAGCAACATCACAACTCACGAAGGAGAGAGGTCACAGAGGAGGATGACCAAGATCTGCGGCAACCAATGCCAACCACCGCAACCACAAACGTCGGCAAAGAAGGGTTTATAGGCCAGTCTAGCTACCATGCCAGCTGCAAGAACCAAGGTGCAGAAAGGTCAAATCAGAAAGCAACCAACAACAGGTGTCAAGGCCATAGCAAGACGCACATGCCATGAGCAGAGCACCATAGCTGCAGCACAGAGCAGATAGTCGCACAAAGTGTGTCATGATGTGACACTAGCAAAGAACAACAAAATTGTATTAGTCCATACGGAAGTCACAAATGTTCAAATTTCGAAGCATGTGCAGTAGAATACAATCTTCTGAAATGATAATTACTTCCTAATGATTTTCAAACAGTATTTATCATGCCAATGATCATTGAATAATTACACAGAAAATCTCAACTGTAAATGCGGCAGATACAATAAAGATCATTGAAAGACAACCATACACAGTGGATACAAAATATTTTACCCTGGGAAACCCAACCTTGAGAAAACCCAACAATCTTTTCTTAAGTAGAAATTGTCTTTTCATAAAGATTTACAAATCAAAGATTTGTCTAGAAATTTGTGCCAACATTGCAAGTCAAAATTCCAGTCAAACTTGGTCAAATAATTGCTAGTCGACACTAGTCAAAACAGTCAAAAAGTCAACTTTATGTGGCCAAAACCTCGCATGTGCAGCTTGCAATCAAAATAACACCCAATAAACATAATAATCTGACCATTGGACTATGCTAACTCTATCAATGTTGGGATTTTATTCAAAAATCATCTGTTATGATATAATTTTCTATGGTATGACTGTCAAACGAGTAAGTCTCATTTACCACTATCATAAATAGTTTTCAAATAATATTGTCATCATCACAGAAATGGGGCAGTAACATCCAAAGGAAATGGATGGTAGGGAAAGCACTTCTAAGTTATGTTTAAATGTAATAAAAACCTACTGGAAAGTTATTTGGAACACCAAACAGTATTTCTGCTCCTGGTGATCTATATTACTTGTGGCCCTTCTGCAAATGAATTGAGCTGACAATTGCAGATTAATGTACAAATGTGGTTGTGATAGTAAACTAGTAGAAGTTCTGTGCTTTTCAGAATCTCTCATAACAACAATCATCTCTCAACTTAAAGAACTTACATCAATTTCTTCATTGTTAGAAAACAATTGCATTAAATATGCCTATTTCAAAATATAGAAACAAATCTTTTCCTAAATGACTTAAAGTAAGGATATCACGCATCCCACCACCATCGGAAGCTTGTATGGAAGTTCTACCGTAGAACCTTGGGAAGAAATGCTGCACCCTTGGAGGTATTCTTTGATCCGACCAAAATTTCTGATAGAAATTAACTTCATTCTCTCCTCTTTCATGATCCTGCAGAGGCTTGTAAAACCGTCCTGCTTTGTCTACAAGAGGGCCTACAGCTTCCCCTGCCATCAGAAAACATAAAGCATTTAGAGATTGAATTTCATAAGCAACAACAGTGTACAGTCAGCCTAACTATAATTAATCTCTCCTGTTTTCCCCTTGAAATTTGAACAACAAAAAAATTGTGGCTTATGTTCTAAAAAACATAATACAGTCATCCCTGACAATAATTAAACTCTCCCCTTTTTCCCCGAATTTTGAAAAGATATATAAATTATGTTGTAAAAGAAGTAACAATATTTCCTGGAAGCTTCTACACACCAAAAACTTGAAAAATTGCCTACATTATTGATGTTCTAACCATGAAACATTTCCATTTTAACATGCTCAGGATCATGGAACAAATCATTAGCCATCCAAAAGAATAATGTTATTTTTAACCAAAAATCAAATAGTCTATTTAATTCGAGAGAAAACAACTCCAAAATTGGAATTAGAGAGATGAAGTGTCGCCTATTGTAGAGCTGACAATCTACTATAATGAGCAAGGAACAAAGGTAGAAAATTTCAGATTTAATTGCGATACAACTTCAAAAATTTCATCTCTTCCCTAGAGGTTTTCTAGATCTTAACACTGATATTTCAGCCTTGGGGCTGTTATGAATATGATAAAACAGTAGCAACAGCTGAGAATCTTTCACCTCTTAACAACACCAATCAACAAAGCAATCCAAGAGAAAAAATACCAAATGTGTGTGAACAAGTTTCACCCTCTAGCGCAATCTTATCATGCATATAACAGATCTGAAATTTGGTTTATGACAGTGGTAATTCCAGCATAATTCTACCTCATCTTCTTCGAGATTAATTTTAAAACACTTAACAGTTTTAGACATAGCATATGTCAAATCAGCAAGACATACTAGTGCTGAAAATTATCAAAAACCATGAGGAAATATATAGCTGAAAATCAAATCTGCAATAAGACAATTTTGCACAATCGAAAACTTCATACACATATCTAAAGGTAAAGTCCATGTACATACCATAGTCTCATTTAAAGGCTAGTACAATCCTAGAGCTCTCCAAAACCCTAGTTAGGGAAAACCAAGAAAACCCTAGCTCCACCAAAGATACTCCACAACCTAGCATCAACACTAGCAAGCGTCATTGGCCAGACCTCCCATCTTCTCTACTCCAACAAGAACAATTTAGGATTTAATCACAAAACCCTCGCTCCAATGTCTCCAAAGTATGAAATGCTATCCCGAGTATTCAAGATGCTCCAAAAGCTCAAAGAAACCCTAGCACCTCCAAAACAAGAGAGAGAATGTACAAAGATGAAGAACAAAGAGAGAGACACACAAGTGTGCTCTTCTCCTCACATCTATCATACAAGATGATGATGAACAACATGATACACAATGAGACCATCCTCTCTGGTATCTAGCTCACAAGAACAAACCCAGGCATCTCACAGGAGCAAGCCCCAAACAAAGACATCCACTCCAGAGTCTAGACGCCATCATTTCTCCTCGGGTTTCCTCATGAAAACAGTACAATGGTGAAAATGACGATGAACAGACCCTCTCTTTCCTTTATATACATGAGGGGTAAAAAAGATACACCATTAAACTTTCCATCCATAAGCACAAAGATATCAAACATGAAATAACCCATAATTAATGTAGTGTCCCAAACAAGGAAAATTTGGAACAAACCCTTTTAAATCAAATTATCCAGCACTTAACAAGAAATTGCCATGAAAAACCAAACACCAAAAATTTGATTGAAACCATAAACCCACAAATTGCATAAAAAACTCATTAATAATCACAACATGAGGAACAATGAGAAATGCAGCAACCAAAATCCATCTTTGTTATATATAGATAGGTGTCAATACAATAGCTGGGAATGACCCTCCGGTCTCCAAACTGAAACAAAAAAACAATCACTACACCTATGGATTCTGAATGAATCCACCAAGGGGAGATGGGTGGGCCCAATCTCTCTAAATCACTTGAGGGTTTTCGTCCTGGGGCTACTACTGGAGTAGAGAACCAGGTTCTCAAGCTCACATACAAGAAACAATATCAACTCCAAGATGTCCTCCCATGGCCTCCTCCTCTTTTAGAGATCTGATGGACCCCTCTAAAATCTTCTATTTTATTATTATTTTAATCATGGAGCACTTTTCCCTCTTTTATTTTAATTAAAATATTCTTTTTAATGCGGGAAAAGGGTAAATTGGCCACCATGTCTCCTCAAGTCACTGAAACTCCTATTCAAAAGCCTCGTCATGTAAATCTTCTTATTCCAGTTCCAACGAGCTATTACACTGAGGTGTTCCATCAATTAATCTCCCTGAAATGCCACCTCAAGCATAATTAATTAAGTTATGCCCAATAATAATGCTAATTTTTTAAGTTGTCGGAATGCAACGGAACGAAAGGCAAATTGTGTTGATGATGGAATATGCCAAGCGAATGCCATCAAATCCCATTAAAACTACTCAAAACTCCATCGAGACCCCTGATGACATAAACCTACTCCACTGACCTGGCCATCCCCTATCCTGGAAAGCCACCCTGGTTATACTATGAAGAAGAATAAAAATGGGGGCATGACAATTAAGCACTTCTAAAGGAGCAATGTGACTAGAATTTAGCCCTTCAAAACATAGTTCATGCAAGTAATTTCTAGCATTGATATTTAGCATGTTAAATGCAAAACATCAACAAGAACCCTTAATCTTCCATCTCTTTCATAAAGATGTTCAACTAAGTTCTTAGGTAGTTCTCCCCAAATCCGACCATCCCAAACAATGAAGACAGCCAATCCTTACATAGATTTGAGATGACTCTCATTTTCAATAATAAAAAAATAGATTAGTGGAATCTAGATCTTACTTCATTCTCCAAGCAAAATAATAGAAAAAGACTAAACCATTACATTTTGGGCTTGTTGCCTCAAAATCTAGCAGGACTTGTGAGAGACCTCACAAGACAAGGGCTAGACTAAGATACAACAATGGGGTGGAGCCCATTGTCACCTCAACGCTCCACCTCCTACTCTTTATTGGAATTTCACCACAAGGGAGGTTTCCCGGCATAAGTCACTTAACAGATATTCTAAGGCAATAGCTCAAAGGTGACAGCTTTATAAGAATTTACAGGGTAAGTTCCTCAGATAGAACACCAAAGGACACCACTCACAAACAGATCACAAATCAATACACCAATATTCTTGACGTGGTTAAAACCCTCAAAGAGGGAAACAGTCCACAGCCTAAGCCAACGCAGCCACTTTAGACAATTTATTAATAAAAGAAAAAAAATTACATAAGCTTCTCTCACGAACGATCACCCTACGACTGACACTCTGTGCTCTTTAAATAGAGATCATGGACCAATCAGGTGTTAAGACGCGGATCAAGTGTCGGTAATACCGAGGAGAGAATGAACTGTCGAAACACTTCATGTCTAGAACATATTGTGACCGTCAGATTGTAAGTTACAAAAGTACATAGTAAAGAAACACACTTTACCTAACTCTACACTAGACCAAGTTATACTTAACTATTTCCTATGTGTCAGAATATCCTAACATCCCCCCTTAAGAACAACTTGGGATAGGATTGCAGGATGTACAAATATGACACAATAGGAGAAGGAAGGAGGCATTAAAGCCTATCCCTCCTTAGTGACAACTTCCTGAACTCCAACCATAAATCGAAGTTTAGTAAACTTCACCTCTGTGAGGTCCTTTGTAAAGATGTCTGCAACTTGATCAATATTGCACTTCAAGAACATGGTCATGAATAAGCTTTCCGATGAAGTGCACGTGTAGTTCAATGTGTTTGTTGCACTGATGTTGGACAGGATCTTTGCATAGTTGAATGGCACTTTGATTATCACACCAAAGTGTAGTCGGATGCTGCTATTGAAAGCCAAACTTTGACAGGATCTGACGAAGCCACAAGGCTTCCTTACTAGCTTCTACGACGCCACGATACTCTGCTTTTGCTGAAGAAAGAAAAATAGCACTTTGTTTCTTACAAGCCCATGTAATAGGTCCAGAACCAAGAGTGATCACATAACCTGCAATAGACTTCCAATCATCAGGGTCACCAGCCCAATTGGAATCAACGAAACCAACCAATAGAGGAGATGCCTCTGCATTGTAATGAATCCCAAACTGAACTGTACCTCGAAGATAACGAAGTATTTTTTTAGCTACTTTCCAATGACTTTCATGTGGGTTTTGCATAACCCAAGCAATAAGGCCAACAACAAAGAAAAGTTCAGGACGGGTATGGGTCAGATACAAATGTTTTCCTACAAGCTGATGGTATAAGGTAGCATCAACTTCAGGGGAAGTTCAAGTGACTGAAAGTTTGGCTCCAGACTAAAAGGGAGAAGGGGTTGGCTTACAGTCTTCCATGTGAAAGTGGCCTAGAAGATCACAGGCATACTTGGACTGAGAAAGGGAAATACCTTCCTTGGATTGCAAGACTTGAAGACCAAGAAAATAATGCAAATGTCCTAAGTCTGTCATTTCAAACTACTTTTTGAGGCTAGACTTCACATGGTTTATAAGGTTGGGATCACTACCAGTAAAGATAAGATCATCAACATAATGAATAAGAATGATAAGAGACTTACCCACTTTCTTAGTGTAGACAGTATTGTCAGAATGACACCTAGAAAAGCCAGTATCTAAAAGAAAGTTATCCATTTTGGCATACCAAGCCCGAGGGGCTTACTTGAGACCATAAAGGGATTTCTTAAGCCGACATACAAGGCTGGATTATGTTTGTATAAAGCCAGGAAGTTGTTCCATATAGATTTCTTCATGCAAGTCCCCATGCAAGAAGGCAGATTTAACATCCATCTAATGGACTTCCCATTTGAAAGAAGCAGCAAGGGAAAGAACAAGGCAGATTGAATTCATTTTGGCAACAGGGGAGAAGGTTTCAGTATAGTCAATGCCTTCAACTTGTGAAAAACCCTTAGCAACAAGACAAGCTTTATGTTTATCAACTTTTCCATTTGGTCCAAACTTGGTTCTGTAAACCCATTTGCATCTAACAAGTTTTCGTCCCTTTGGAAGAGGAACAAGATCCCATGTATCATTTGAAAATAATGAATGATATTCTTCATTCATAGTTGCGTCCCAATCTGAATGGCCTAAAGCTTATGCTAATGTGTCAGGATCATAATTCGTTGAAGCTTGAGACAGTAAAGAAGAGGCTCTATCGAACAAAGAACGTGTACGTCGTTGATCTGTACGATCACCTGCAAGAGCACCTGTTGCATCCCGAGTAGCATGGACCCATTTTGAAAGCTGGGGAGTTGAAGGAGGATCCTGAGAAGGTGGGGGAGGATTGTCATCCTTGTTGTCATCATCTGAAGAAGAAATACTTTCAAAAGTAGAAGGGATAAAGAGAGGTGGCACATCCGCCAAACTAGGCTCGTAGGCTGATATATTTTCAGCAAACTTTACATCTCTTCTAATGATAACATTTTTGGACTTAAGTGGAATAAGTCTATATCCTTTGACATCTTCAAAATATCCAACAAAAATGCATTTTTCACTCTTAGGTTCTAAAGCTTTATGTTTCTCATCTGGAATATGGGCCAGTGCTTCACTTCCAAAAACACGAAAGTGACTTACATCTGGTTTAATTTTGCTCCATGCTTCTTCTAGAGTGATATTCTTTAAAACCTTAGTAGGAGTGCGATTTACTATGTAATTTGCATAGTTAATTGCTTCTGCCCAAAAATTAAGACTAAGTCCTTTAGGTTGAAGCATACAATTAGCCATTTCCTTTAAGGTGTGATTCTTCCTTTCAGCTACACCATTTTGTTGTGGAGCATATGGAACAGTATGTTGCATTTGAAGTCCATACTCAGTGCAAAAATTGATGAATTTTTTGTTAACATATTCGCCACCATTATCAGATCTTAGCTTAAGAATTTGATGTCCAGATTGTTTCTCAATAAAGGCCTTAAAGTCCAAGAACATGTTAAATACTTCACTCTTGAGTTTTAAGAAGTATACCCAAGTGCATCTGGAGAAATCATCAATAAAAGTTAAGAAATACTTGTAGCTAGAGAATGAAACAACTGGAAGTGGACCACATAAATCACTATGCACAAGCTGTGAAGGGGCTGAGGCATGCCAAGAGGCGCGTTTTTCAAAACTATCCTGATGATGTTTTCCGAGTTCAAATTCGGAACAAACACCATCTCTGCAAGATACCATAGGAAGGCATGTCACCATATTTTCTTTAGATAGATTTTGAAAGGAGCGATAGTTTAAGTGACCAAATCGCTCATTCCAAACTTTGCTCACTTCATCATTATGAGCAACAAACACCGAGGGAAGAGTTGATGTCCCAAAGTTGTTAAACTTATACAACCTTGTAGAATCATCAGCAATGCCAGTAGCTAAAATCTGTCTAGGATCTCTTAGGTCCTTAATTACAACATCATGAGGTGAGAATTCAACGATTTTACCTTCACCTGAATGAGTTATCTCATATACAGATAGAAGGTTGCAGGATAAGGTTGGAACACAATACATCATTAAATTGACCATTGTCTAGATGAATAGTTCCAGTCCCTACAACACTAAGAGATCTATCATCACCAACATATATATTTTTTGGTGTTACAATCATTTAAAGAAGAAAACATGGCTTTGTTTTTGGCCATGTGATAAGAAGCTCCAGAATCAATGAGCCACTCATGAGAATGAGAAGAAAAAGATACATTTAGTGCATAACCAGAACGAGATGCTTGACAACCACATGCAGAAAGTGCAATTCCTGAAGATGAAGTTAAAGTTGAATAGTGCTCCAAATGGATGTTATGCTTCTTCGTGTTGCTTCCAAGGCTTCCATCTTCTTAAAGCATTTGGATTCTAAGTGGTCATCTCGATTACAAAAGTTGCAATGTCTATCAATCTTCTTCCCTTTGTTTTTATTTGCCTTATCATTTTGTTGATTTGATTTTTCATTTTGAGAATGAAATTGCTTAGGACCCTTGTTTGGTTTAGGACCATTCTTTTTAGGATACTGCTTCTTAGGATTCTTTGAATTTGGTTGTTGTTGGGTAGCTAAGGTTTTCTTAGAAGAGTTTGCAACATTAAGAAGACCAAGATGTAAGAGTTTTTCTTGTTCTCTTATTAAAGAATCACAAAAGGCATCAAAAGAAGGGGACTTGTAGTCTTGTCCTTGAGAAATAAATGCTTCTCTAGTAGAATGGAAGGTGGAAACAAACACAGAATAGGCTGGTCCCAACTTAGTAAGAATGGAATATATAAGGCCACCATTTTCTTTCTTAACCTTAATACATTCCAAGAGAAGTCTACGGGTCTTGAACTTGGACAAAAAATCTTCAATGAAAGAAAAATTATTGGGGTCCAACGTAAGCAACTCATTTTCGAGTTGATGGGCTTTAATTTCATATTTAATTCCAAAAACTTTAGGGAGTTATTTCATTGCTTCATTAGGGGTATCAAGTTCTGCGATATGGAATCTAAGGTCTGGAGAAATAGACATCCCTATCAACCCACGTGCTTGATAATTCCTATTTTCCCATTTGGTTGTCTTATCTTCATCTTTAGGTTTAGTTTCTTGGCCTGAGGCTATTCTGTAAAGACCTTTACTTCTAAGTAAATCTGCAATGTAGGAACACCATTGGAAGTAGTTGGTGTTGTCAAGAATAACTTGGCACGGACTTTCCATTTTAACAGAAACTGAAGTTGTAGATGCTGAAACTAAGTGTTCCAATGGAAAGATCTCAAAAAATTAAGCCGAACAAAAAAAACGGCTCTGAAACGGCTTCCAGATGAAGAAGTTATGGCTTTTTGAAGAAAAGTTGTTGAAGATGCCGACGAAGTGCATGAATGTGCGGAAGTGAATGATAATGTTAGATTTAAAAAAAAAAATCCCCCCTGCCCCTTCCAAACTTAATCTAATTAGCTCACTTATAAAAAAAAATAATAAATAAAAATAATATATATGTGACCCACTTTTATAAGTAAGTGAAAGTCACTTTTACAATGGTACATTGTGAGCTACCCATTATATTGTAACTTAAATAAAAGATAAAAGGGACTTTGGAATTATAAGTGACTCACTTTTTGTAACGCGTGAGAACACTTTTACATAAAGTAACTTTAAAACATAAGTTACATGTGCTTTATGAAAAACTCAACAAAAAGAAAGACTTGAACTCAAGACCTCTATTCTCATAAAGTAACTTTGGACGAAGTAGATTAAAAGGTTAGTAATTTTTGGAAAAGAGGAAGGGGTTTTTTTTTTCAGTTACTCAAGCTTTGGGTGCATGCTTACTTGAAATAGCTCCTTTTCCCTACAAAACAAAAAAACCACAGAACCCAATACGGACATACAAAAAAAACCAAACCTTATGGCTTGAAGTTAGCTTTCGCCGAAAACTAAATATTTTCCTCAATGTTTTTTATTTTCCGAGATTACACTAAGGCGCGACACAAAAGAGCATACACATGAGAAAAATCCTTCATTTCTGTTTTTTATTTGCTCAAATCGCACAGAGTCGCAGGGCAAAGAGCATACGCAGAAATGAAAGGTATAGATCCGGTAATATAAAACAAAGAGATAAATAAACCGAAATAAACAGAGAGATAAATAACTAAAATTGCAAATAAAGACTGTATACCTCCAGATCTTAAAAATGACGTAGCTAGGGGTACCGGAAACCTTTTCGCTTGAAACGAAAGGGGTTCCTCACTGGAACAGATGCTCCTAACACAAAAGAGCAGTCCTCTCGGCCTGAAAGTGGTTAGAAACAGTAGATCTAGGAAACAACAGTCGAATGCAGATATACTAGCTTCCGATTTGGATCACCAACGGATGCGGCCCTCAAATAGCTTTGTTACCATGTAGGAATTTACAGGGTAAGTTCCTCAATTAGAACACCAAAGAACACTGCTCACAAACAGATCACAAATCAATACACCAATATTCTTGACATGGTTAAAACCCTCAAAGAGGGAAACAGTCCACGGCCTGAGCCAACGCGGCCACTTCAAGCAATTTATTAATAAAAAAAAGAAAATTTACATAAGCTTCTCTCATGAACGGTCCCCCTACAAATGACCCTCCATGCTCTTTAAATAGAGATCATGGACCAATCGCGTGTTAAGCCACGGATCAAGTGTCAGTAATACCGAGGAGAGAATGAACAGTCGAATCACTTCCTGTCTAGAACATATCGTTACCGTCGGATTGTAAGTTACAAAAGTACATAGTAAAAAAACACACTTTACCTAACTCTACACTAGACCAAGTTATACTTAACTATTTCCTATGTGTCGGAATATCCTAACAAGCTTCAATAGGCTCAAGTAGGGCACTCAGACTAAGAACAAGGCTCAATCCAATGTGATAAGGGATGGCGTACCCTCTAAGGAACTTCAAGGAAGGCTTATAGCCTAGGGTTTGGATGATATGCTACACAAATGGCACACTTAAGAATATAAGACCAAGAAAAAGGCTTGTGAGAAAGATATGGTCAACAAAAATGGAGCCAAAAGCCTTCAATAAGCCCTAACTTGAAGCCTTGATGCTAGATTAGAATTTCCTAGGGTAGAATTGCCTAGAGTTTGTGATGTTAGCCCTCGGAAAGCCATTCCAACCATGTAAAATGCACGATTTAGGTGTTATAAGGTCCAACCAGCAAAAACAACCTCAAAACAAACCAACGCTTCAACCCTAGTTGAATTCGGCCATGTGCCCTAGCCCTAGCAACTTGCCTAGAAGGGTTGAAATTGGTTAAGAGAGACAATAATGAAGTTTTATTAGTTTTGACCGTCTATGTGCAAAACATTGTGTACTAACTACTTGGGTGATGGAGTCTAAGGGAAAATTACTACAGAAATATCAAACCCTTGAAAGGAGTAAGGGGTGAAACCCCAAGTTTCCACTTTTAAAACCCTAGATATCATTCAATATGGGGATAAAAGGAAGAGAAAATCTCTCTAGGAGATTTTCAAGGGATGTTCGAGATTTTTAATTAAAGCAAGCCACATTTCACAAAAATATTTCATATAAAGATGTACATTTAAAAAAGGAATATAGAACCCCTAGCAAAATACATTGCATACAATGACCGTAAAATAATATTCAACAATAAAAGTACTCACAAGATATCAATGAACAATCCTTCATTATCCCAAAATGGCATCTCCACAACAAGGACTAGTCTCCATAGCATAATATCCACAAAGATCACGTCCACAAGAGTAGAGACAAAATCTTCAAAGAGGTCGAAATCATCCACAAGTGATGATGAAATGAAGTGTGAGGTGACCTTTTATTTATCTGAGGTCTACCTCACCTAATTTTAGTTAGGAAGCTCCTAAAACAAGTTTGATAATAAATAATACAAGTAAACCTTAGGTTACAAGCCAATCCACTAGCTCAACATGAAACTATGCCAAAATAAACCCACACCTATGAGCCGTAAGCCTCTAAAATGATGATATCATGCCCATTTTGGACTCCAAATGCTATGTGATATGAAGAGAAGGCTAAAAATTTCTCCAAGCATCATAATCATCCATCGTTTGAGTAGTCCTCAAAGCAACTCTAGACATCCCCAAATCAAGTTGGTGTGCCCTCATATCATCTACATGGGTCTCCAGTAATCAACATAGTGCCTCTTTTCTCCAACGTTAGGGCTCCATCAAGCGCAACAAACCCTCCCCAGTCATCTCATGGAAGACCATCCTCATCTGCGCTTTGAATCATGGCTTGATTAACAAGTAGTGCCAAGGCTAGCCTGGGGGCATGATAGGTCCAGTGGTGCAACATTACAATCATAAAGAATCCTTTGTGCTAGGCAAAAGAAGATCAGTGTCCCAACGCTCTAATGTAAATAGGCCAACATTGCATCTACTAAGACACCAATCTCTCTATAGGGCCTGGGTACCTATGGGGTGGGTGCCCTCAAGGCATATGTTGATGTGGATCACCTGACAAAACCAATTTAATCTCAAGTAAAAGAAAATATTCATTAGAGAAGAAGATCATATAATAAGCATCTACATGGACCAAACTTGTATGCTAAGGGCATATTAATATTTCAAACTAGGGTTACCTTCCATTGTCTAACTAGACAAAGTCCCATAAAAGTGTTCCCAATCTTGGAAGGTGTGGCTAATAGTCAACCCTATTAGGCGCTTCCAACCCCCAAGGGTAGGTGGCATTTCCAAGGTTAAACCTTCAACCAATAGGTGTTGGTTTAAATAAGTGGCAATGGTCATGGCCAATTGCCATGGTCAAGGGGAGCAGCTAATCAGATTCCCGTATAGATGTAATGGAGGGAGAAATCGTGGAGGCATGAGTTACTCTGCTTGGCCTGTTTTTTCCAACCCTCTAGTGTGCCTCTCACTTCTTCATAATAATGCTTTTATTTTGGGTGAATACTCAAGGGTTGGAGCTTGCACTTTATGATATAACATTCAATTTTCCCCCTTAAGATGAGATAGTTTCTCACTCATCAAGATTGGGACATGCAAGGGTTCATTTTGATGAAATGTAGAAGGATTCTCAGGTTTAGATCTTATTTTTTATGGTTAATTTTTTCTATTTTTAGGGTTTTTTAGATTAGATAAATAAATTCAATAGCAAAAAATTTGGAAAAAGGACGATTTGCTATTGGAATAAGGATTGTGTCTTATTTCCAGTAGGGCTATGGGGTCATATTGATGCCCCTCTTAAGTTGCTTGATCAATACTTGTGGATTAGGGCCTAGAGGTGGAGCCCTAGAAGTTAAATCACCTCAAGCCTAATCAAGAACAAGTTAGGGATTCCACTTAGGGAAAAACCTTCAACAAATAAATCAACTATCATGCAAGATAAATTGAAACTTTGATGAGCAATGCTAGTGCATGGCCTGAAAAGGCAAAACAAGCCATACCTTACAACAAGAAGAGATTGATTGATTGATTTTAATGACGTTCGCGAGGCTGAATAGCCTATAGGACCAAGAGAATGTTGAATTTTGCAATTTTGAAATTAATTATCTTAGATCTTCAACCTTTAATCGCAGACAGTAACCAATAGCCATATAGAAAACAGTGAATGGACAGTAAGACAGCAAATTTGGTCCAAGACCAAGGAAAAACCCCACTGTGGGGGAAAACCCTTTAAGAATATTCTTCTATTAGATCTTCATCAAATGTTTAGCAAAGATAAATAAGCGGAGTACAAAACACTTTTTCTCAATGATAGCAACATTACCCCTTTTCAAACTAGGACAGATCTTTTGAAGCGTGAGATATGATCACAAATGTAGAATAACAAATCCTTCAATCCTTCAGCAAAGATTACAAGTGCAAATAGGATACCCACAATAGGTCTACCAGCAGATGACAAATAAGCCTCAATGCAAACAAAAAAAAAAAAACTTTAGTTGGAAGTGATCTAGCCACAGATATTAAAAAAATATCTTCCAAACATCGTGCTTCAAGATGAGTGTTAATGAATTGAAAATTAGCGTCAAAATTGCAAGTGCAAGAGAAGATTAGCTTTAACGAATGAGATAAACGAGTCCCCAAATGCATGCTAGAAATCCCAAACAATACGCCTTCACAATAAGATGATCTGGCCACAAATAGTAAGTAAATATCCTTTAGGTGCGAGAGGATGAGACTTGTAATACGATATCTACAAAAACTTATACAAGGGAGATTTGCCACCAATGATAATACAAGATAGAGATCTTGCCAATAATACGAAATCTGGCAAACAATAATGCAAGAAAGGAATATCCAGAAATACGAGAGAGAAATCTCCACTAGATTTGCCAAAGATTAAACAAAATAACAAGCTTCCAATAAATATGCTAACATTGAGAGATTAAATGCTAATGCAAGGGATTTATCACCAATGCAAAAGAGATCACCAATGATGAAAGAGATTTTCCACTGATAATCAGAGATTTTCCACTAATAATAAGAGATCTGCCATGATAATCAAAGATCTTCCACTGATAATAAGAGAAATACCAATGATGATAAGAGATTTTCCACTGATAATCAGAAATCTGCCACTGATAATAAGAGATCTTCCAATGATGATAAGAGATTTGCCACTAATAATCAGAGATCAGCAAATCTACAATAGATCTGCTAACAATAAAAGGGATAAATTACTGATGCGAGGGCTTGATCACCAATGCGAGAGCTAGATCACCAAAGCAAGAGAGAGAGAACTCGATGTATTGCAAATGAAGGCTTCTCTTCAATATATAGGAATCTTTTGAGACCAAAACCCTAACTCGAATTAGGTTTTTAGAAGCTCCTAGAGTGATCCATTTTTGCACGTGTCGAATTAGATCACTTAAGTGATTTTATTTTGCACATGTCAAAATACCTTTATAAAACAATTTTGAAATGACTTTTGCACTTCAAAAAAATAATTTGCACTTCAAAACTAATTTGCTTCAAGGGTGAAAGTGGTTAACTCATAGAGTGTTTTTCTAGGGAAATTTCTCCCTTAGTTGCACAAAATTCAACAAAGAATAATACCCCTAGCTCATCTTCATACTCCTTTCAATGTTGGATCTTCTGCTATGGATCTTGACAAGAAGGCTAGAATCTAGTTGATCGTATCCTCATCAAATAAATGGTGCATGTTGAAATTGTTTTCATACTGAATGTCAATATCCTCGTAGGTTGCACATTCCATGACAAAGCGCCATTATGTCGCCACCACACCCTTATTGCAGAATATGCAGGTTCTCTCTTCCTAAACTTCCTTGGGTATCCTCCACCTATAGGTCTCACATCTAAGGTGATTAGATCTCATCCTCAGTTGTGCAACTAACAATCTAACTCCTCTATAGCTATCTTGGGGCAGCATTGGCTATCCATGTTTTCAGCCTTCTTTAATTAGCTTATTAACCTTATTATTATTGTCGCCTCCAATGGAAAAGTAGCTACTTCAGCTAAAAGAATTTCATTCAAGATTGTGGCTTTAACTTTGAGATTGCTAGTAATTAGTTTCTTTTGGATTCGTTATCTCCCACTGCAAGTTGACATGTTGCTTCCCCATACTTCACAACCATAGAGAACAACCAACGCAACCAGCAAACCAAAAAGGGTTTTTTTGATTTTCCAATCCCAAAGTTTAGCTTGTCTACACCTGTTTTGGAATAAGTATGAAACTTTCCATCCTCTCTATATCCTTTTCGCCCTAACAGTTTCTCAGCAGAGCTTATATTGGAATGTGGAAGTCAATCCCAAGATATTTGTATTCTTTCACCATCTCCAATGGGTTGCCTTCAAAAAGAAAGGTGATTGGAAAGTGGACAAAAGAGAGATATGTGAGTAAAAACTCTAGATGTCCCTCTCCAAGTGACAAAGTTTCCCTTCAAATGGACCGATCGAATTAGCCTTGTATTAGTCTTTAGTTATCCACGAATTGCCTTGAAAAATATTTGATCTCAACTAAGAAAGAGAAACTCCAAGATGAACACCAAAGCTTCCATGAAAATATCACATTATGGCAAATGATTTCAACAATTTTCTAAGGAGATAGAGCTCTCTATTTAAAGATGAGGCTCTCAACATCTATCCTCCTTTTGCTCCCAAAAAGGGGGACTTGTCGTACACAATATGCTTAGAGGCTAAGTCACATTACAATTTTTTATTTTAGATTGCTTAAAACCCTCAAATGAGGTGAGACATCCCATCAAAGAAGGTTTTATTTTGGTAATAAGGAGTGTCAATTCAGCCTTTAAGGTACAACATTCCATCAAAAATTGGTTTGACTTTGCTTGACGTTGCTTGCTTAAGGGCTTGGCTTGACGTTGCTTGCTTAAGGGCTTGGACTCTTCCAATAGCTAGGACAATGAGGACAACATCTCTCCTTTTGGTCCACAGGATGCTTTAAAGTGTACTTTAAAGCTCCTTTTTGCTTGCTTTTGACTTGAGATATTTTTTGCATTGCTAGGAGACCTCAACGACCTCCTTATTTTCCTAAATGTTCCTTCACTTTGACTTTGACATGCTCCACCAACAAGGGAAGGTGGATGACACTCTTAACTTTGGTCCATTTGCTTGGTTGTTGAATGAATTAAGGCTTAAATTTGCTTGAAGATTTGTTTTCATTGTTCTATGATATGTCCTTAACTTGCTTTGACATCTCACTTGCTCAACACATATGAAAGGTTGCCTCTTTCAGCCTCGCAATTGCCCCAAAGATGACATCAGCCCCTCTAGAAGGTACCCTGAATCTAGAAAAGGCACTTTCAAGAGGCCATTTAGAGTGCTTTGACTTGGAGCTGATTTCTCTCGACTTGGAGGCTACAATAGACCCTTTCACCACCTTGCAAGATGTGGGACATTGCCTTGGGGAGCACAAATGCATCGTGAACTATGAGATAGCCATGAAGAATGATACCATGGCCAAAGATGTGGGCATATACAATCAGATGGCCCATGCAAGGAACAAAGAGGTGCATCAAGATAAAGGGAAAATGAGGGGAAGAGTGCAATAAGTGATCACCTTTAACATGCTAAACAATAAGTACTTCCATAAATCATGAGCCCTAATATGTCCACCTCCATGATGCTTGCACACCAACAAGGACATAAGGATTCCCATCAAGATAGGGAGTTACCATCCACCAAGGAGATGTCAGCAATGCCATAAAATCAAGCACCAAGAAGATGACGCTAAAAATTACCAACCATGATTTTCCACCATCGGAGATCTAGGAGACTTTTGCACAAAATGCACCCACATGGCCTTACAAGGATATCACTTGCACACATTTGGGCTTACAAATGGTGTGGCCAATGTTTAGGAGCACCCCTACTAAAAGAGGGATAACAGGAACAAGCAAGCAATATCACTTAAATGATGGAATTTATCGAAGAAGCCTTGAACTTAGCCCCAGTGCTACATTTTGAAAGAACTATAACCAAGATAACATCACCTTATCATAGTCTAGATGAAATTTCATGTCGACAACATCTTGAATCTCACCAACATCGTGGCAAAGTACATTATTCTTTGGAAACAAGCCAAAAGACCTCAAAGGTTCCTAAGACCATCAAAAATCAAGTTAAACAAAGTATTTCCTAAGTACACCACCAAGGCATCCAAGGGAATCCTCTACTGTATAAATATGATCACCCTTACAAGATGTGTTGTTGTTATCATTGTTGCTAGAACTAATATCATGATGACCCCTTGGATAAAGCAAAATTTGTCTTATGTATACATAGGACCTAGTTGCCCACAATTTGGTAGCTTTGTTGTGCCATTACACAATATTCATGTTTGAGTAGACCTAACTTCATATCCATTAGCAATCCAACTACCCCAGACACTCAAGCTAAAAAGAAACCACCACAGCATGCCAACACACCAAGGCACCTCATGGGAGCTATTTTCTCTACTAACTCCACTACCAACACCTATCAATATCACTCTGCCGCTAGTTCAAGCCTTAAACCGCACACCAAATCAACTATGAATTTTACTCTTCATGTGGGCTCAAAGCTGTATTCCTCATCATTGTGATATTTAGCAGCTTGTAGGTCCTATAGATGTTTCTTCTATGTTTTTTGTTGCTCTCAAAGGCTATGGATCCTATCCAAACAAAGTCCACTTTCCCTTGACCTTATTTATCTTGCTAGCCTGATGACATGAAATCAAAGATAGCAATAACCACCAGACCTTATACAAACCCCAGTACAACCCATGGTAATGTTGCCACAATGCAAAATCCATCAAACCCACAAATATATGTTTATGTCCTTAGAAATACTGAAATATGTTTTCAAAATAAATAAGATAAGCTTTGCCTTCGATAAAATTATCCATCGAGCACTTCATAGATACAGAACTAATCTAGTATTTCCAAATTATTTAGTCTTTAGTTTAAAATATCTAAAACAATAATCAATATTTTATATAATCTGATATATTTTTTCCTTTTGAAACTTAGTGTCCAATAAGTTAGGCTCATTTTTTGTATTATCCCAAGTTATGAACACTTACCACTTATATTGGGGAAGGGATGATCATTCAATAATGTCAGCCAAAGATAAATTTATTATCTCATAGAATAATGTCAACATATATATTAGCCCAAGGGGTTAGCTCAACTAGTTGTCACCAATGTTGCTATGCATTTGGCTAGTTCTGTGATGGCAAGTGCCCGATTCAATTCCCACAGGGTGAGGTGCACTAGTCTATGCTGATGGCATTACGTATCAGAGGAAGCATCCCTTGGGAAAAAATGCCCATAGTGTTAATAATTTAATACCCGCACCTAGTGATGGCTCACTAAAAATTGAGTGCTATTTCAAATATGACAACAAAATCTTTATTATTTAACAAATAGAGTATGAATCTGTGTGTGTTGTATAATGTATTATTATGTAGTGAAAACTAAATAACTATTTAGTAAAAGATATTCTAAGTTACCAAGAAATGGAAATGGATACCTTTCAGATTTGGATTCAGATATGGATCCACCAGATTTTTGAAAACCCGGGATCCGGATAAGGTGTAGAAATGCCACATATCAAAAATACAATAATATTTTTTAAACTTTAAAAACATATTCAAAGTTAAAAATCAAAACCATTAGAACTGAAATCATTACATAATTCATAAATCTGAAGATTGAAATCGCCATACATCATGCTCTATACAAAAAAGATATGCATTAAGTGTTTCATCAATGATCACTCTATTGATATAAGGATGTAGAGTAGGTCTAACTAGATGTCAAAAAATGTCCTACATGCTCATCGATTGAATATTTCAACTTTACATCATGATCAACCTGTCATTTTCCTTGAAATTTTCCTTAAAATCTAAAAATTCCCACCTAGTTACAGTGGTGAACAAATATTGTACACGGCTTGAGAACATGCTATAGTTTATGTATAATATTGTTCTAAGAGGACTCTTCAACTAGAGTTGGATGGGATTGACCTAATTAAATTATTAATAACACAACCATCCTTTGTACACTATATATTATTATCTATGTATTCTCCATTAGCATTATCAAAAATTGAAAATTAAAATTTTGATTTTTCAAACTTTTCCTGTTAGCGTTATCATGTGCTATAGGTAATTAATAACTTATACAACTAAACAACCTACAAATTACAAATAAGTAATATAGCTAAAAATCTAAATAGAATATTTGCTTTTTTGTGTTTCAAACAGGTGGCAAATATGGTTAAAAAAATAAAAAATAAACCAAACACCCTAATGTTATTTGCTTGGGATTTGGCATGTGAGGGCTAGTTGGCATAGGATCTGTATCAGTAGCATGGGATACATTTTTGGGTTTGAAGGATCCATTTACATGGTAGATCCTACATGGATCAGGGTGGATTCATATCTGTATTTTTGAAAAGTGTAGAGAGAGAAGGTGTTCTTTGGTTCGTGCCTTAGCCAGAAAGACCGAGTTTGTCTTTCCTTTGACCATGGACGAGTTCATGAAGATGTCATATTCATGCGTAGTATTGGAGGACTAATTATGTAGACCTTCTTCTGTTTGACTACAAATCGAGTGGCAGTTATAAATTTAGAATAGTACGAATGTCGCTCCAATCCTTGATTGAAGGAAACATGAGTTGTAACTCCAAGTTATGGTTGGAGAGAGAAGAACCAGTTCGATTCAATTAACTTGTTAAACCATGAGTTCTAAAACTGTGACCTGCCAATTTTAGCATGGATCAAATCAATAAAAGGAGGACGAAGGCACATGTATTCATAATTGTTGTATGCACAAGAATGTGTGTGAACTCCCTGCTTGTGGTGTGTGTAGCCTTGAGTATCAAATATGCATAGATTGTGGAGATTTGCGCTACAAAATAGGAGGGCCTCTGCACATGAATTTAGGATCCTAGTGTGCTACAAAGTAGAAGAATTTTTGTGCAAGGAGAGAGGTTAGCACACAAGGAAATAAGGTCTATTTGTGCATAAAAGATCAGGAGCTGTGATTGAGGTTTTTGCAGAGCAAGTCTAGGCTAGAACAGCAAGAGAAAAACTTTGTTCTCAATAGAGAGATTGCTTTGTATTTGATCTATTTGCTCAGTGAACAAATAACACAACAAGGAGAGGGTTTTCCGAGTTGGGTTTCCCAAGAAAAATTAATGTCTTTTGTGTGACTGCTTTTATCTCTGCATTCATATTTCGTTGCTTATCAGTTAAATAACTTTGTAGCTTCGTGAAAGTTACTATGTTTTTAGATTGTTCATCTAAGCAGTTGCAAAATTTTCGTGGAAATTTAACATGGTATCAGAGCAGAGATCAGCACAAAGACCAGCACCAAGTTGAAGAGTTAAGTAAAGAGCTGCAGGCCAGTCAGGAAGGTGAGCGCTAGAGTTCGAAGAGCAAAGCAGAGCAGTCCCTTAGATAGCAGTATGGCATTCCTAAGAATAAGGTCAGATCACAGTTTAGAGAGAGCCTCGAATTTTCGTGCATGGAAGGATCGAATCACAATAGTGTTGGAAGATAATGGGGTTGGAGAGTAACGAGTTTATCAAGCAAGCAATGGTGCCACCTCAAGATCCCCAACAGTTGGCCCAACAGAGTAAGAATGACACCAAGGCAAGAAGGATCATTCTAGAAGGGGTCAGAGACCATATTATTCCTCATCTCCATGAGAAGAAGACAACAGTTGAGATGTTTAAGGCCATCTTAGATCAGTATCAGGGTTCCAATGATGCATGAAGCTAGCTCTCAAAGAGAAGCTAAGAAGTGTTCGGATGAGCAAAGATGAGCCCATCGTCACATATCTTTCAAAGTTCACTCAGGGTCGAGATGAGCTAGGTAGTGCAGGTGTGATTGTACCAAACAGTGACCTTGTGAATTTTGCTTTGCTAGGACTTCATAAGTCTTGGTATAGCTTCCAAGATGCAGTAAGTGGCGAAGAAAATTTTGCTAGTAGGGAAAGGCTATGGGGTGACTACATTCAGGAAGAAACCCGAAGAGGGACCATATATCGTAGATCAGCTCCGACAAAGAACGACGAGAACTTTGCCCTGTTAAGCAAAGGTAGTAAGGCCAAGAGCAGGAAAGGCCAAGGAGAGGTTGAGTCCAATCAAAGGGGTGAGAAGAAGAAGGATTTGAGTAAGATCAATTGCTTTCATTGCCATGAGTTCGGACACTATGCCACTCAGTGTCCTAATCGGAAAAGGAGTCCAATAAGGATCATGTAGCTATATTAGCAAAGGTAGATGCGTTTTCTACCCAGTTCAAGAAAGATTTCTCATTGATAGCTTGGATGGCAAGCTCAGTAGATAGCAGTGTATGTTATATTGATTCAGAAGCATCCTTCCACATGACCAAGAACAAGAAGAATTTATGCCACCTGAAGGAGAAGGACATGCAATTTCCAATTGATCTAGGAGATGATGGCATGTATGCAGCTAGAGGAGTTGGTACTATCAGTTTTCAAAGGCAGTCAGGCAATCCTTTCCATCTCAGAGATGTCCTTTATGTTCCAAGACTAAAGCAGAATCTTGTTTCTATAGCTACCCTTGAGAACAAGGGTTATGATGTCATCTTCAGTAGAGGTAAGGCCTAACTCAAGCACTTAGCTTCTAGATGTAAGAAGCAAATGGGTGTGAAGATGAAGAATCTCTACAAGTTCCAGGTAGAGATAGGCACAGTCTTGAGAAACAAGGCCAGAAGTGCACAGAGTAGAGAATTGATGATTGAAGAGAGTAGAGCTCTGAGGGAGTCCTTAGAGCAAGAGAAGATTAGAGTACCTAAGAAGAAGCTACTCAAGATGGAGCCTTAGCCAGCATCTCAGTTTCAGCCTTGGCTAGTTGGCAGTTGGGTAGACCAACAAGATGATGAGGAGGACGAGAGCAAGCAACTACTCAGTCAGTGACTCCCAGTATAGGGAGAGTTCGAGCCAAGTGGGCAAAAGATTTGTTTGGGGAGGATCAGAAAAGAGTTGGACCTCCCAATACCACCTTCAGCCAGAGGAAGCAGCCACAGATGTACACAGGGTACATGGCACTTATCACTGAGGTGATAGATTCACAGAGCATGGTTGGAAAGAACATGCCTTCATATCAAATTCCACAAGAGAAATCAGGGAATCCTTCTAGTTCAGAGGGAGCAGTTGCAGCAGCGAAGGACGTGGTAGTGTTGAAGATAGATCCAAGTGGACGAGGTTCTTCCAAAAGTACCTTCCTCACTAAGAGGGAATGTTGAGAAGTGTACCGAGAGAAGGTCTTCTTTAGCTCGTGCCTTAGCCAGAAATACCAAGTTTGTATTCCTTTGACCATGGACGAGTTCATGGAGATGGCATAATCACGCGTAGTATTGGAGGACTAGTTACATGGACCTTCTTCTGTTTGACTACAGATCGAGTGGCAGTTATAAATTTAGAATAGGACGAGCAGAGCTTCTGTCCTTGATTGAAGGAAGCATGAGTTGTAATGCCAAGTTATGATTAGAGAGAGAAGAACCAATTCGACTCAGTTAACTTGTTAAACCATGCCTTCTAAATTTGTGACCTATCCATTTTAGCTTGGATCGAATCAATAAAAGGAGGACGAAGGCACATGTATTCATAATTGTTGTATGCACAAGATTGTGTGAGTTCCTTGCTTGTGTTGTGCATAGCCTTGAGTATCAAGTGTGCATAGATTATGGAGATTTAAGCTACAGCATAGGAGGGCTTGTGCACATGAATTTAGGAATCTAGTGCGCAATAAAGTAGGAGAATTTGTGCACAAGGAGAGAGGCTAGTGTGCAAGGAACTAGGGTTTGTTTGTGTGCAAAAGATCAGGAGCTATGATCAAGTTTTTTCCAGGGAAAGTCTAGGCTAGATCAGCAGGAGAACAACTTTGTTCTCAAGAGACGGATTTCTTTGTATTTGATCTATTTGCTCAGTCAAAAAATACCACATAAAGGAGAGGGTTTGTTTCCAAAGAAAAATTATCGTGTCTTTTGTGTTGTTGTGTTTTTATATCTGTGTTCATATTCCACTGCTTGTCAGTTAAAGAACTCTGTATCTTTATGAAAGTTACTTTGTTTTTGTTGATTTCTAGTAGCATCGGATGTGCTCTAGCCTCAAGATTTTGCAGGGAAGCTAGCACACATGCATTCCACAATACCCAGAAATCGTTTTGCGAAATTCCACCCAGACAATATTTTATTAAAATAATTAATTATTTTTTATGAAGGCCTAAGTCTAAACTTAGGAAATTAAAATAATTAAAGGGTATTAATTAAACTGGGGGTGAAACTTCTAGAAGAAGACAAGGATCAAGCCAAAATAATCTGAGCCATTGATTAGAATCTAATCTTGGTTGTTGGTTCTCCATGAGAAAATTATAAGAAGAGGCTTGATGGGCATTTGGAAGACACATCGAGTAAGAGATCAAGAGATCGATTTCTGAAGAGAGCAGCGCAGCAGTTGCCGGACAAGTGATCGAGGTGATTTCTTGCAATAAAGGGCATAGATAGTTTCCGGTTGGAGAGTTTCTTGATCTGGAGATACATCGCAGAGAAGGCAAAGTGAGATCCAGAAGAGGCATCACAGAGCCACGCTAGGCAGCATAATGCCACACAAAGGCAACGCAAAGCCTAAGAGGAGATCAAAATTTGTTGGAGAATCGAGTTCTAGAGCCAGAAGCCAAGGTGTGAGACCGGGAGGGCAGAAAATCGAAGTTCCAGAGGCAAATCGATCAGCAAAAGGAGTGACGCAGTCCCCAGAAGCTGTGATGCAGAGCAGTGCAGCGATTGTGCTGTAACTGCGCAAAGGCAGCTAGGGGCTAGCCATTCAGTGGCGAGATCAATGCTGGATCGTCAGTGATAGTGTGAGGTATATCTCACTCATCTCTCTGTCAGTCAAATTCTCTGTATTGGACAGCCAGCAAGGCATCCAAAGGTTATATTCAGAAATTACTGCTTAATAATATAAACCCTTAGCTGCTGCACCGGTTTTTCCCACATTGGGTTTTTCCGGGGACATTGGTCTAAAAATAACGGTGTCACTTATGTGTTATTTCTTTCTTGCTCAGATTCTTGTTTCCGCATATCATTTAAAATTGTGAAGGCTGCAGTTGTACTTACTTCAATATTTACAGTAAATAACTTGCATGGATTAACAAGTAGGAGAAGTAATATCAGTTTGTTGCAGTAGTGATTCGGGGCTTCTCAAATCTTCAAAGTTTTCAGTTATTCACTAAGTAGTTGCAAAGTTCCATGGAAATTTAACACTTATCTGAAACGCAAATATGCAGATCCAGCATCAAGACCCTGTGTGTCTTTCAATGAAGTTGTTGATGAGCTCTCTAAGCAGGTTGTGTTGGAGTTGGGACAAAAAGGTATGCTTCAGATATAAGAACATAGGGAGGAGCATCCCCCTTTTGTGCCTTAATACGGTACCATCTAGTCTGCCCAACTCTGCCCTTAATCAGCCTTTTACTCTTGATGTTCATTTGCTACTGCAGTACAAGGATTGATGATTGGGACAGCTGAGACATCATGAAATGATTATTTTTTTAATTTTTCTTACTTTCTAGCGGCCAGTTTTGACACTACAGTCATCCATTTCCATTGTAATTTTTGAAATAGAGATTAACATGCCCATACATGGACTGTAATTTGAAGTTATGATATAAGTTTTACTGTGATTAGCATGGACTGTTCAAGGTTTTATTTATGTGTGCAGTGCTAGACACCTTCCAAATGTAACTTCTAAGTTTCTCTTACGATGAATATAAAAGTTGCACATTTTTCCATGGGAAAAGAAAAAGCTATTTGGTAGTATTTGATGCATTCTAAGAATTACTATTTGTTTAATATCTTGTCATTATCTTTCGCTTGCATCTTTACAACAATAAATTTGTTATAAAATTTAAAGCATTCATTACTATTTAGTTGATCTAGGCCTCTTTGGACTGTCCTCAAGCAGACATTTTCAAAATCTTTTTTAATAATATTGTACTAGTTGTTAGATGGAAGCTTAACTTTTTATATGATATTGTACTTTTGATATTACATTTTGAAGAACAATGCTACAAATTACAGTTGAATTAGTTCACTATATTTTTTATTGCCTGATTCTCTCAATTGCACTTTCAGCAGCATTCCTGTTTCTTAGTAGGTCTCTATCTCTTCACGGGTTAAAGCAATCACTGTCTAATTACATATAACTCTAACTTGTATCCCACACCAGAAAAACTGTTTAATATGGCATTCTCATTCAGTTTCTCACTTCCAGCACCAATGAAAGAATACAAATAGAATTGGAAACCAAACAGTCAGGACAAGTCCCTCAAGTTATAGATCCTTACATCCATTGACAAGGTGTATCATAGTTACTGCACGCTTTTATATTTAATAGATGTTCTTTTGATGATGTCTTTTGTTCTCTCAATCTTTATGTAAATTCTAATTAAATTGGAAGCCTTGGTTTTTCCTGTCCTTGTATAGTAAACAGAGAATATTATTTATGGGTTAATTGGGACATGAGAGGATAGTAATCCTGCAGTCTTGAAACTCTCACACTAAATAGAAAAATGAAACAGGAATCGCATGGCAGACTGGAACAACTTTCCCACAAATACAATAAGGACTAGTTTAATACCTTCAGCACGATGCCCAGCTACTTGGTTTTCAGGAACACAAAGCATACCTGATCAACAGACAAGCACTTTCAATTGTAAGCATATTACAAAGGAGGAAGTACATGGCTGATCCATTATTTTCAGACAAAAATATCTTAATCCAAAGAATAACAAAGCAAGCTAATAACTATTTCAACTAGACCAGCATTTCAATAGCCTCAATTCCATGATTCATATCAAACTAGTAAGCTATTTTTCAAAAATATGTGTTTCGAGATATTACCCCACAAACTATTTCTGATAGGTCCACATGTTTTCAGTTTCCAAAATGTGTTCTTATATCAAAAATGGCCAATGGGACATTCCCAAACAATCCAAAACACCTCAGCAGTTTCATGCCTTTTCAGAAAACTACCGCAGCAGTTTTTGGGTGTTTCTAAAAACAGTTGAAAACTACCTGTTATTTCTGGTGCTTTTTTTTTCTTTTGCTTAAAGAAACAGAAAAGGAGAGAACTATACTAATCCTACATACCCTTCTTAACCCTAACCAAACAATAAGAGACTCACTATCACAAAAAGCTTCACAAAAGATAGATGTTATAATTCTGATTGTCACAAAAACACAGTAGTCCAGCAGCAAAAGTGCCTACCAAGGTTTTCTGTCACAACAAATAGCAAATTTGACTTGAAATTTTTGTTCTGGCTTCCAAAAATTGGTTTCCAAATGTTTCTCCTATCTCTTTTTGTTCCTATTTAGTATGCACCCAGTTTCCCATTCATACAAAACCCTTGTTGCACCCTATACTGAAAACTAGTTTCCTGTTATTTCTTATTTCTCGTTCTCAACACTTACCAACACTCAACTTTCAGGGAAAGGGCACCCAATCAATAACAATGGTATTAGAATGCATCTCCCCCAAAAAATGTGATAGCATATGACCGTCACAAGAATGACAGTAAATATAATGCGTCCATACAACACACCTAGTGGCGCAAGGGTATTTTTGCCCTTAGGGTTACACCATCACAAGATAAATTATACTAAATTTCACAGTATCTCTTCCAATTCTAAGCAGAGACAATATATAGTACGTAACAGTGTAATTATGCAGTAACCAATTCACCAATATTTCATGGCAGTTTTATTTTTGTCTACTGCTCCTGGTTTACTACACTAGCAGTCCAGGTTCTACAGCAGTGGCAAATCCTCTGAAACAATAGCAATCTATAAAGGATGGCAGCAGTTAATACTCTAATCAATAGTGAGATATAGTGATCATTCTAAAATCCACGATGGTAAGTACCTCAATGTGAGTATTTAATGGCATTATGAGAAATTACAGCACAATCAATTCAAGTATTGAAAACCTATGGAGGCAATCTTTTCTTTCTCGAATGATCAACACTAAGTGTTCTCATGAATTATGACTTTCATTTCATGAAAACCAGAGGCGAAATTTGCGGTGAAGAAGGTTAGCATTTGCAAACATCCAGTCTTTCATCACTCTTAATATTCAAGTCAGGTAAGTTTATTTTTTCTCTCATGGTGTTTTGAAATCAGTCAACCATAGTTGCTTTCCTATTTTAATGGGCTGGGAAAAGACAACCTTGGCTCCTATGAATCCTTCAAACCAGCATAGATCCATCTTAACCCCGGATCTATCAAGTGCCAAGAGGGATCAAATCTTTTTTCATAATAAAGGAGGATTGTATCTCAAGAGATTAGATCCCTCTTGGCCCTTGATAGATCTAGGGTTAAGATGGATCCATGTTGGTATTAATATTAATCTTTTAATATTAATATTAGATGTTTTTAATATGGCATAACAAAAAAATTAATATTTTCAAATATTACAACTTTGACATGGAAATATTTATGTCATTATATGACATTCCCACTTAGCAACGTTGCTAAGAGAAATATCAAATTTGGGCAGTTTTGAATTAATTCACATTAGCACTTAGGAAGTGTGGGTTTAGAGACCCCACATGTATTTTTGATCAAATGTGAGCCCAAACATTAGAGGATGGGGGAGAAAATCAAGCCACTAGTGGTACGTGGGGGCCACTCAAAAATTGCGGCCCACATGGGCAACACACTCTCATTGGAGCGAAGTTGGTGGGAGAAAGTCGAGTTGGGCCCACACTAGCATCTTGGAGGCTCTTTGATAAATAGAGCAAGAGGCACTCATTTTGGTCATTCATTCATCTTTGAGAAAATTGTCTTTGACATAGCACACTTGAGCGGAAGCCAAGTCTGCAAGTGTTGTTTAGCACACGAGTGTTCCGAGCAGAAATCTCAACCCTTGCTTTGGTGGACTTCAAGTGCCAATCCAAGGAGGGAGTTCCATTTGTTCCGGTTAGTAACAACAGCAAGGAGTGCGAGTTTGTGGAGAGGCTCAGCACCAAAAACGCAGGGAGGTTGAGTGAAGTGATTTTGGGGTTGAGACTTAAGGTGGAGTCTAGGGAAGTACTTTGTTGGGGTCTGCAACTATTCTGGAGGATTTTCCAGCACTTGGGAGGAGCAGCAAACACTGAGTCTGTTGCAGGATACATCTTCTGCTTCTGGAGGAGGACCAAACATTTGGTGTCAATTTTGGAGCGTCAAAACTAGGACAAACCCTTTCTGGGTTTTTCTTGGTTTTTGACAAGGACCTCAGAAATAATTTGGCAAAATTTTTTGGGCAGATTTGAGGGGTCAAATAGGGGTCAAATTCAGCCAACAGCAAGAGGAGCCAGGGGAAATTTGGGCTGAAATTCTGTCAACATTTGGCCAATTCCTTCATGGGTTTTTGTGGGTTATCGGTGGAGAGCACAGGGTTAATTTCCCGAAATTTTCTGAACACCGGAGGAGGCCCTTGGAATTATTATCTGCAGCCAGCAATGCAAATTTCACTGGGACAGTGCAGAGATTGTTGGCAACAGCCATATTGCATGTTAGAGTAGTTGATTTCATCACCTGGATATTCTTAGCTTGCCTTGAGCAAGCCCAGGTGCATGCTTTCTGATTTTACCTTTTTACCCAGCAACTATATTAATAAAATGGCTCAAAACAGCGCAGTTTATGGAAATTTATGGTTGTTCGATGTGCTGTGAAAAAATTTATATGTTTTTACTATTTTGCTTTGTTTATCATTTTAAATTTCCATTAGAAATATTACATATTAAAAATTTTAATATATCCATATGATATGGTTTTTCTTTTTAAGGACTCATTTTACAAATATTTAATTAAAAGAAATATTAAAAGATTTTGCAGTAGGATTTTCCATTATGTTTTAAATTGAATTGTAGTTTTTTAACTATATGGTTATTTTCATTTTTGTTTTGGGCCGACATTATTTTTTTTTATTATTATTATTTTATCGGAGACATGACATACTTATACATCGGCTACATGTTGGGTTGTAGAATGCGCCTCTCGGCACAACTAGCCAACCTAATAAACTCTCTATGATGTCATATACCTTGTAATTAAGACTAAAACCACTTATAAACTAAGTTGCATGAAATAGGGAAACAGGTACGAGTTTCGGAAACGAGCACGGGTATGAAATGCGACCTCCCCAAATTTTGGAAACAAGGAAACACGAATATATATATATATTAGAATTTAGGACATTTAAGAAATGTTATGTGCAATCATAAAGCATACATGATACATTATAATTTATTACATTTAAACATTATGATTAAATTTACATCACATTTACTCATGAATGATCACATAATGAAAATAAAAACATCGGAATATCCAAAAGCAACCTTTATTATATATCCACATCTCAAAATCAGCCTTTATTATATATATAAGGTTGCAAGTACAATAAAGACTATAAGGCTGCAAGAACTATAGAGACAAAAGACTAATCCTCATCATCATAATCCTCATCAAAAATAGAAGCAGAACCATGCTCAACAGTGGATGGTGGTGCTAAAGAAGATGATGGGCCAATTCCACTTCCAGGCTGGACCTCAATATTCAGGGTAGCAAGAGAGAGATCCAAATCAAGACTTTAGAAGGACCACTATTGTATTCTAGACCCCTACAAGATGCAAGGCGAAGGTTGGAGTGCACATAAACAAGATCCTCTACCTTTTGTGAGCTCAACCTATTGCGCTTCACAAAATGAATAAAACCATAAGTGCTCCAATTCCTTTCTGCTGATGAAAAGCTTGCCACTTGTGAAAGAATACGAATGGCAAGGTTTTGCAAATGTACACCATTTGCTCCATGACAAATCCACCACCTAACTGGATTCATGGTGCTTCTCTCCTCCAAAGCTGATATATCTACATAATCATCTATTCCTGCAGCAAAACTGGCAAATTCTTCCTTTACCTCCCTGTGTAGATGAGAAGTAAACATTCTCATAAGGGCTTTTTTCACCCCATTAGCCACCTCTCTATCCTTATGGGGTGCGTTCCTCTTCCCGTTGCTTTGAGCATTAAGTTCCTGCGGTTCAAGGCATGTGCTAAAGTGTGCAATGGAGTGTTGAAATTGTTCCACCTATCAACAATGAGTTTCTTGACTAAACCAGCAAAATAATCATCAACAAACAAATGTTGTGGACACTCTTGTGAAATGATTTCCATAGTTTTCTCAACCATGGAATCCATGCCATCATATACCTCTCCTAAGAAAGGTTGGTCAGTGTCAGCACTCTGAAGAAGCTCAAATGCAAGGGTTGTGAACTTTAGCAAGAAATCCATCTTGCTCCACCAATCCTCATCAAGCCAAAATCTACGCACCATATATCCCCACTCTAAATCTGCTTGTCTCCACTCAATCTAAAGTTGACTCACCACCATAGAAACTAATGCATGCTTAACCTCAACAAGGCGGCGCAACATCAGGAAGTTTGAGGCATATCTTGTCTCGGCAACTTTTAACAACTCCAATTTGGAGTACTCTCGAAATATGGCTAAGATTGGTGGTGGTTGGTGATGAATTTGACGATCTCCCCTGCTTCCCCTGTGATTTCCTTTATCCATGAAACTTTGTTGTCGATCTCCTCTAAGATCAGATTCAGATTATCGACAATGCATGGTGTCCAAAAGATGTGATCATACCTCCCCTCAATAATTAAACCTGGAGCTTCGCAAACTGGTGCATTATCCGTGATAACTTGCACCACCTTGTTAGGCCCTATTTGTTCAATAGCTTTTATAATAACATCAGCAATGAACTATGCATCTTTTACCTCTCCTAAGCAGTCTTCCGCCTTGACAAACATTGCTCCTTTGTGGGAAATGGCAATGATATCTATCAACGGTCTGCGCCTTGTATCTGTCCATCCATATGAGACTATGGTAACCCCAGAGCTACTCCAGGAAGAACGAATTGGTGATAAAATATCCTCCACAAACTCCTCATTTTTGAGACGTTGAATTCTGACTTTCTCATAGTTGGGCCCCTTGTAGTTGTACCCTTGAGGAGCTTTTTTAATTGACCTTATAAGTTATCATATCTTGCCAGTAAGGAGAGCGAACAACATTGAATGGGATACCACATGCATAAATGCACCTAGCCACTCTAGAATCAGTTTCTTCTCTCGCTTTCACATTCACCAATTTAGCAATTCTGCTATCATGAACTAAAGGGGATGCCCCTATGGTATTTTTGAGTGCTGGTTGTTCATGTTGTTGAGTGGCATCGGCTCTCCTCTTTCTTGCTTCAACTACAATCCTTGGCTCAATGTTAGATGGAGCTTGAGGAGGAGCTTGAGTAAGCTCATCATGCCTTCTCTTAATAACATCCGCCTCATGTTGCTCTCTTTGATATGCCCTCCTTGCCAATGGCTCTGCTATTTTTGTGCAACCCACAACCCCATGTCCTCCTCCATGCAAAAGATGTGCCTTCACTCTTGGGTAGGAGCCCTTGTACGAATTATTGCAAAGATTACATCGCCATTCCCATGAGCAACAACCTCCACATTTTTTAATTTTCTGAACATGCCTCCAAAGAGTATAATATTTAGCCCTAGGGCTTGAACTTGCAGCTGCACTTTGGTTGGAAGCCATTGCTGCAAAAATAAATAAATAAAACAAATCTGTAAATAAAAAAACGTTTTTCATATTTTTGGCAGCATAAACCTTCGAAAAATTGAAATAGTAAAAAAAAACTAAGAAAATGAATGTTGCTTACCCAAATTAATTTTCTGTAGCTAAAGCTACCCCAAAATACCATAAAAGACGAGAATATGGCAGTAGCTGAGCCAAAAGCCAAGAATGTCGCAGCCGGAAACTCTGCACTCCAAATCTGCTACTGAAATCTCTCTCTTACTACTGAATCTCCTTTGCTCACTGTTGAAAACGCCCTAGCTGAAACCACTGCTCTCTTCCTTTCTTCTCCTTTGCTAAAATCGCCAGTCTCCAAGAGAAACGACTTGCTCAATTGTGTGATGAGAGAATGAGGCGAAGGTCACTTTTATAGCTTGAGAGAGGCATCTAGAAGCAACTAGAAGCCACTTTAGTCACCCAATAAAAAAATAGAAAACAAAATAATAATAAAAAAACAAAAGAAAAAGTCAATTTGCATGAGGAAACTCCGCCGTATGGCCCAGAAACTCGTTTCCAGCCGTATTGGCCACATTTCCTCCTTGAGAAACGGGCCAGTACGGCCAAAAACGAGTTTTCGGGCGGTACGGTACGAGTTTCCTCGTTTCCGTACGAAAACGAACCCTAGACCCACGTTTCCTGCAACTTAGCTTATGAATTAAGACAAGGAGCATATATTAGATTCAATGGTTATGACTATATAAAAACATGCAATGTGGGCTTGCCAATGCTATAGTTGCAGTTGACTATCAATTTCTTGAGTTTGTTGTTCAGTGTATAAAAATTATGATCATGAACACAAAGTCATCCTAGTTAATGATACGAGTCATTCCCTCCTTCACATATTTGCCTTAGCCATCGTTAACCTCGAGTTTGCATCCACCACTACAGGGTTAAGATCCATCATGATTTCAACAAGCTAGTTTGATTACAAGTACATCCAAGGTTTCATAATGATCAAAGTTAGCTACACAGTCAGTTTCTCCAAATTTCAAGAACTCGCTCTTCTAGTGGTCTCCTATTTTCTAGAGGCCAAACTTATGAGGCCCCCAAATCAAAGTTGACTATATTCTTGGTCCTTGTGAACTCATGATCCTGATCTCTTTCAATTGACAAGCAATGAAACAAAACTACTATTTTTAGAAATTTGGGTTACAAGACTTGTATGTCGAATCGAAGTACATATCCAATTTCTTTGCATGAAGACAACTCAGTGAGAATACTTTTAGTGACATGCAAGAAATTGCTAGTTTTAGACATGCTTTTATGGCAAGTGATGCCATAGTTGTTATCTTGACATTCTGAGACTCGTACATTTTAGGAGGTGTAATGATATTTTTGGCATGTCTATGTTTAGTAGGTGGAGAGGCAATGTTGCAGAATCTGAGAAAGAATCTGATTTGGTTGTGCAATGTTGGATTTGTTGTTGGGTTCTAGTTTAGATGAAAGATGCCTGGTTAGGTTTCAAGGTGATCATCAGCATGTGGCAATTGCCTCACATTTGGATGTGTTGCCGCAAAATCTAGTAGACCTTGGAGAGGGGTACCCTACAAGGCTATTACTAGACCAAGGGACAACAATGGGGTGATGGTCCAATATCACCAAAGCCAAAACCCCCTCTTCTATGGACTTTCACTAATGGGAGGAGTTCCAGTATGAGGTCACCTATGATGGATATTCTAGGTATAAAGGCATAAGATGACCAATAAGCTTCTAAGGGAAAGACTCAGCTTAAGTACAAGGCTCTGATCAATGAATGAAGATAATTTGTTTTCCTTAGAGAGGCCAAATTTGTGTGACACAAGACCTAGGGCTTGATTGATGGGTTGAGAATTGGGATGGCCAAAGGTCAAGGTATGGACAAAGGGTTCCCCACAATGTATTTCAGCAAGTATATGGCACATTAAACCCTCAATAAGCCCCCAAGTTAAAGTTAAAACCAAACTAGGGTTTTATCTTAGCACAAACAACTAGGGCAAGGAAATTTATGGACAAAATTGGAATGAATGCTTACCAAAGTCGGTGATTTTGTGGCAACCACCTTATCCTTGGTATTTAGACTTTCCAAGGGCCAAAATTTGCCTTCCTAGCCAATTCACACTAGGCCCTAGGTGGCCGCTTGGCCTTTAGAGGGTTAAACTAGGTAGAGATAAAGAAAGAAAAGTTTATGGATAAATTTTGATTTGATCACCAACAAGGGATGGCCAGTGCCTAGTCCTAGGGTTCATAGAGTCTATAAGCTCTTAAGTGTGGCTAAAACTTGCAAAGAAGTAATAATATTTGATGCCCTAGCATCAAAACCCTAACTATGACCTTTGTGAGGGATTGAAAGTCACTTGGGAGAGCTTATGTAAGATCACCAAGGGGATTGCCATTCATATATCATACTATGAGTAATGCATACAATAATATGACCTAGCTTTCAAAAAATTGATCTTCAACAATATAAGGGCGCAAATTTTAACCTAGATCACCAATTTATTCCATACATTAGACATGAAATCGAAAATTTTCAATAAAAGAGCACTTACAAGATAATATGCATGAACAATCCAATCATCTACCCAAGATAACTTCTCCAAAGATAAGATAATAGCTCCAAGGCAAATTTTGTCCATAGATCACATCTCTCCAATAGGAAAAGAGGCCAAAATTCTCAAGGAGAGGCCAAGTTCACAAGTGATGATGATGAGAAATGCAATAGTCCTCTCTTCTATTTATATGGTAAGTAATAAACCTAATTAGCCTAAAATCCCCTAGGAAAACAAGTAAAATCATAATGATGCAATGGGTTACAAGCCAACCCACTAGCTTAGACATAAATCAATTGATTTGTCCACATGTACGAACCGTAAGGCCTAGAAAGGCTAACATAAATTATGCGTAGAGCTCCATGTGCCTTGAGTGATGTAGAAGCCTCCTAAAATCATGATGTGAGGGTTGGCCCTCAAATCTTTTTCAAAATCCCTCTATGGACCCCAAAACTCATTTTGGGTGTCAAAAGGTGGTCTCTCAGGTCTCCAACAAGTCAAAGTGCCCATTTCAACTCCAACATTGAAGGCTTTTCAACTGCTGCTAGCCCTCCCAAGTCTTCGAAGTCAGACCATCCTCATCTAGGCTCTGAATTAGATGCCATCTCTTAGAGAGTGCTAAGGCTAACTTGGGGGCATTCTAGTCTAGGTGCAAAAACCTGAATAATAATCATATGTAGTGCAAAGTGGCAGAACATTCTGGGTGCAAAAGGTGTCCAGGGATAGATGTGATGTGTTGCTACTACTTGGAGACCCAAGGCTCTCAACGCTTCACCTATAGCTGCCAATATACTCCTCAAATGGCTTAAGGTACCTGTGGGTAAAGGGCCCAAATCCTGGGTTGCAGAACCACCTAATAATTACAACATAAAGTCTAGTGAAAGCAACCAGTCATTAGGTACAATAATCATTTTTGAGTCTAAGTGACCAAGCTTGCATGTAAAGGGCCATTTAATACTTCAAATGGGACTTCCCTTCCACAATTAGGGTCCTGAATGTGAAAATTCAAAAACTCGAATCCTATTGCAGCAGCTAGAAATAATTCTCCTAATTGTTAATTAAATTTAACAATTTATTTACTATGAGCTACAGCAAACACTGAATCAATCACACTACAAACTACACAAATAAATTGCAAAAGAAATGAGCAAATGGAAGAAATACTAGCACACACACATAAAATGACACAGTTTATTTTGGACTAACATCCCCGGAAAAACCCATCTCGGGAAAATTGGTGCAGCAGTTGAGGGTTTTATTATTATGCCATAGTGAAATAATCTGAGTATAACTGGATGTTGAAACTGGAAATCCTACAGAGAAATACTGTCAAGAAAATCTAGTGAGGAGAAATTCCTCACTCCACATGCAAATTCCAACACTGACCTTAGCTCAAATTGAGTCGTCCAAACTGCCTCTGCACAGTCATTGCGTCACCCTAGGGAAGTTGTTGTCGCGCTCAACTTGGAACAGCTTCTCCTCAAGCCGTCTGATCAGCTATTGTCTAGAAAAATGTCTCTCCTGGCCCTCTGGAACCTCTACCCAGCTTTTGGCACTGAAATTCTGCTTCTCCCCAGCAATTCGACTTTTGTCTCTAGAGGCTACTGCGCTACTCTACATCAGCCTCTTTGTGGCTTCTCTACCTCTCTACAAATGCACTCACCAGATCATGAAATATTCCTCCGACTTCACTGTCCCTGCCCCTCTCTCGCTGCTTCGATTTCTCTGGCTCTCTCTCCGACAACTAGATGTTGTTACTCAAGAAATTGATCTACTCATGGAATCGAACTGCATTAGTGTATTCTTCAAGTGCCCATCGACTTCTTCTTATAATCCTCTATTGAGACTTCAACGACCAAGATGATATCTTAATCGATGGCTAGGATTAACTTGAAGTCAATTCATGTGAGTTTCTAGAACATTCAGACCATAACATAATTAATTCTGATTAATTTGTCAAATTCCCTAAGTTTAGACCTAGGAAATATTTTTAAAATGACTAATAATCTAATTAGGTCATTTCTAGGTGGAATTTCCATAAACGATTTATGGGTTTTGGAGATCTCATGTATTCTAGCCTCTCCACAAAATTTCGTGGCTAGAACACATCTGATACTACAAAAACTAACAATCCCTCTTAGCGAGGAATGTGTTCTAGTATTGTTGCACCTTGTAGCAACACCATGTCTTTGCATCATCTCCTATCATGTTGTTGATGTCTTGTTGCTGCTGCCCACCAACTACTACACAACTCTGATATGTGTTGCATCTATGTTGTTGTTGACTCTACAAAATTGTTGCCAACATTGCATCTGCACTACAACTCCCTCTCCATCTGTTGTTGCTGCAATTGCAGCATCTGCAACTGAAAAACATCCTAAACATTGAATCAACTATGATCAGTATGACACATCTGCCACTCGAGTCTCTGACTGCTTTTAGTATCTGCGCTGTCACTAAGGCATCTGCACTGTTGTTGACTCTACACGATGCCACTCTACACTGTTGCCAACTTTGCACTGCGTTGTCCAGTATCTGATTGCAACTAGCTGTCACTCTGGTATCTGACTGCGTCTACTGTCACTGATCCATCCTGCTACAAAATACTATGGGCCCTATAGCAAGGTATTGATTCAAGAGGTGGAACTCCTCAAGAATCTTGCCCATCTGTAGCACTCTGAGGCTACAAGACCAAGTCACCCCACTTAATTCTTGGGGGTATGTCAACAAACATGGCGAATTCCTCCTACAGCCTGGAGGAAAGCCTATTGATCTTTGATGATGCTGCCTATTGGCCCTGCTTCTCCTCCTTGTCCTTCTTCCTGAGAGGACCCTAGGTGTTGTACTGGCCAAGCTCACCAGAAATGAAGCACTTGACCTTCGACAGGTCCTTCTTCTTATTTCGCTGCTCCCCCTGACCCTGACTAGGACCCTTTGATGCGAGGGCCACATTCTCCTCCTCCTTCACCTGCTTCAACGCGTTGTTGCTGCCACTGATGGAGCTCTTCAATAGAGCTTGTCTCAACTCCTCCTGTTGCAAATCGACCCATTACCTGTCCCAACTTGGCAAGGTTTCGCTGCCCAAGATACTTTGGACAAATACCTGCCACTCCTCTGAGACATTGTTGAATGCCAATCGTACTAGCTTTGTGAATTGAGAAGCTGCCCCAACAGCTGACAACTGGTCCCAGATCTCCTGAATCCTGGTGAGGAAGGGGTCTATGCTTTCCCCTTTCTTCATCCTGGTGCATCTCAGCTTCTCCTCCAAGTACATCTTTCGTTGCTCGAAAGTGCCTTGGTATAGCATGGAAAGTGTATCCCACATCTCCTTGGTCGTTCCCTTGGCCGCTATGTGTGATAAAACATGATCCCGAACACCATCTAGGATCAATCTCTTCACCCTCGCCATCTTCTTTTGGTATTCCTTCAGCTGATCTGCATCTGTGGGCATAGCTACCACTACATCTATGAACGGTTTCAGCTCATATTCATCTAGAAGGAAGGAAATCCTTGCCTTCCAAATGACATAGTTGGAAGCACCATCCAACCTGTCATGATCTCGAAGTTCGGCAGTGGCTATCTCAGAATAATGTCGAAAATTTCTTCCCTTTTGTTCAGTTGTTGCTCAGCTATTCGCACTCCCTTCTAGACAGAGAAACTCTGCACAAAACGATTGTTGGTCTGTTAGGGAATTCAAACTTCGTGAGACTAGACGTTCCCCTGAGGAAAATTTTCCCTCAATGTGTGCTCTTCTTCCTCCCAACGCTAGTTTTGCTCTAGAATATTGCTGCAAAACTCCTATGTCCATCTAGAGATCTACTATGCGAAAATATTGGTTGCTCCCACTGGCTCTGCAAACCCTCAATCTGGAGAGATCGAATTTTTTTGTCCCTCTCAGAAAAATCAATTTCTCCTCAAGAATTTGACCTCTTGGCCAAGGTGACTGCACTGCCTCTGGGGTTTCAAACTGTTGCTCCTTAATGAGCAGCGAAACTCCCTCTTCGCTATTGAGCTCTCCGGCTGAACATCTGTGCTCTGATACAATGTGAAAATTCGGAAACGTGAATCCTATTGCAGCAACTAGACATAATTATCCTAATTGTTAATTAAATTTAACAATTTATTTATTGTGAGCTAAAGCAAATATTGAATCAATCACATTGCAACCTACACAAATAAACTGCGGAAGAAATGAACAATGGAAGAAATACTAACACACACATAAAATGACAGCTATTTTTGGACCAATGTCCCCAGAAAAACCCATCTTGGGAAAATCACTGCAGTAGTTGAGGGTTTTATTATTATGCAGCAGTGAAATAATTTGAGTACAACTAGATGCCGAAACTAGCAATCCTACAGAGAAATACTAGCAAGAAAATCTAGTGAGGAGAAATTCCTCACTCCACAAGCAAATTCCGACACTGAACTTAGCTCAAATTGAGTCGTCAAAACTACCTTTACGCAGTGACTGGATCACCCTAGTGCAGTTGTTGCTGCTCCCAGCTTGGAACAACTTCTCCTCAAGTCGTCTAACGAGTTGTTGTCTGGGAAAACATCTCTCCTGGCCTCTGGAACCTCTGCCCAGCTTCTAGCACTGAAATTTTGCTTCTCCCCTGCAATTCGACTTTGCCTCTAGAGGCCACTGCGTTGCTCAACGTCAGCCTCTCTATGGCTTCTCTACCTCTCTGCAAATGCACTCACCAGATCAGGAAATCTTCCTCCGACTTCACTGTCCCTACCCCTCTCTCACTGCTTCGATTTCTCTGGCTCTCTCTCTGACAACTGGATGCTGCTACTCAAGAAATCGATCTGCTCATGAAATTGAACTACACCAGTGTATTCTCCAAGTGCCCATTGACTTCTTCGTATAATCCTCTGTTGAAACTTCAACGGCCAAGATTAGATCTTAAATTTCAATTGATGGCTAGGATTAACTTGAAGTCAATCCGTGTGAGTTTCTAGAACATTCACACCATAACTTAATTAATTCTGATTAATTAGTCATATTCCCTAAGTTTAGACTCAGGAAATATTTAAAACCAACTAATAATCTAATTAAGTCATTTCTAGGTGGAATTTCCATAAACGATTTCTGGGTTTTGGAGATCTCATTCATTCTAGCCTCTCCTCAAAATTTCGTGTCTAAAACACATCCGATGCTACAAATACTAACAATGAACTCGCAATGGTGTTTCCTCCCTATGTACGAATGGTTAAAGGACAACCCTATTAGGTGTTTCCAACCCCTCGAGGGGAAGTACTTCTATAAAGGAGCATTGGAGACCATTATTTTACAGATTGGATCCTTCTTGCAGTTTTAAGGAGTAATTCTTCCATCTTTCTTCTATCCTACCAAACTTGACATCAAGTCCATTACCACTTTCCAAATATTGACAAGGTAGCCCCTAGTGTATTGTAATTTGTATTTATGGATATTTTCTGTCTCTATATTAATATATCAAATAGATTCAGCTATGCTTTTTCCTGGCTCTTTGAGTTTCGTGGTTGTTTTCTAAAAGCAAATGTGCAGCAAGGTTTGTGTTCTCATTCTTATGCACTTGTTTTGAATTTCTTTGCCACTCAAGATGCATATCCTTTTTGATGCATTTGTTTTGAATTTTTCTTTCACTCAAAATGCATATTCTTTTCCATTCATCTCCATTTCGCTGCTGAAATTTAATTAAATAAAGTCATCCCACTTATGCAATTCTATTTATAGCTTTTACCATGTTCTCAAGCCCTTGAGAACAGTTTAATGTGCTGATTTATTCTAAGTCTATACGCAGATTTACATGCAGAAATAACAGCACATAAAAAACCCTAGGGGCACCCCCCTGTTGCTGGAAAAGCACCAGCCCACAGAGAGAGGCATCTAGCGGTGACAGGGCTCAATTACCTATAATTGTCATGCAGATCTGTTAGTGCAGATTTGCATCATAATAACCATCAAGCAAATGCTTCTATTACTTGAAAGAGAAAGTCCTATGGATACCAGCACTCTAGTCAGTGAATCTTTAAATATGCCCAGCAATGTTAAAAGGTCATTACTCCATTGGTATTTGGAGAAAGACAAGGAACTTTCGGACCTTAATTTTCCTTTGAAAGCCCAATTTTCCCCAAATTATCATGAAAGTCATTGTCATGCTTTCACTGCTACTTGGGTACAATGATGAGGACATCCGACATGTCGACAACAGTTCTATAGCATTGGTGAATAGTATTTTCCCTTCTACAAAATATCCTCCATTCAAGTATCATTACCCGAAACATATTACCAAAGCTATCAATGATCAGTTGCAGAATTTCAAGAAGATAAAGCCAAGCATGAGCTCTACCTCCATTTTATGGTCTTCACCTGATTCCTGGGCCAATGTTGTAATGCCACATCATGGAAAAGGAACCCTCGCAGATCCCAACCCCTGGTGGGCAATGAACTGCACCACCACTAAAGGGGTAATAACAGTTATACATCATACAACGCATACTCTCATTCCTTAAAGCTTCGAGCAATAATACAAAGAAAATTCAAGAAAAAGTAAAAGCCAATTAGAGGGATGCATGTTTCCAACTCATGCATCCACGATTGCTCCCTCAAATCTATACAACCAAGATGCGAAGCTTCCTTCATGTTGGTCCCTTTGACCATGGAACTTGGCCATGAAGTCTTCTCCCCTTCGTTCCATCATTATTCACATGGAACCTATCGATTGAAGGGTGGACCAAGGGCATGTCTTTCCCCTTAAGAATTGGAAACACCTAATAGGGTCGCCTATTAGCCACTCCTACCTAGGGGGTAACACCATTACAAGATTAAAACCCTAAATTTGGAAGGGAAGCCTTATAAGAAATGTCAATTTGCCCATTACTTTCAAGTTTGGTCAACTTAGATGCAAAAATGATTATATGTACCTAATGGTGAAGTTGCAACACTAGATATTGTGTGATTGATAGGTGGTTTCATAATGGGATGGGCAACTTAACTAGGGCTCAAGTCCACCATAGGAGCATATTAACACCTACAGGTAATGCGTTGAGAGCCATGGGACTCTGGACAGTTGTAAAGCAACATTTGTATCCATGGGAACCTTCAACACCCATAAAGCTCGTGCACTTTGCGCTATATCATTTCTGGGATGATGCACCTGGACCAGCATGCCCCCGATCGGCTTAGCAGTACTACAAGGTCAAGCAATTGATAGAAGGCCTAGATGAGGTTTGTCTCATACCTTGAGACATGTGAGGGCTACCACCATCTTCAGTGACCTCAATGTTGTAGCAGCATTAGGCATTTACACCACCAAGAAACCCATGAGACTCATTTTTGTGCCCAAAACCCAAAATTAGGGTCCACGAGATGATTATGACAGAGATCTAGGGGCCAACCTCTACATAGTGATTTCAGAGGGCTTCTACATTTGTTTTGGCACCATTTGCCCTCAACGCTAGCCCTAGAAGGGCCTAAGCTTGCATGACATCAACACTTTGCTCTATTTTGGCTCACATATGTGGAGGATCTTTATGTTTTCACATTAGCTACTAGGTCGGCTTGTGGCCTAGCATGTTATACCACATTATTTTATTAATTTTAGAGGGGATTACGCTAATTTAGACATTCGATCTCCTTATATAAATAGAAGAGACTCTCATTGTATCAAATCATCATCATACACGTGGAGATTTTGGCCTCTCTCTCTCTCTAGAGAAATTTCGCCCTCCTTTCTTATGGTAGAGATTGGATCTATAAATGCACTTTGATATTTGGAGCTGATTTTGGTTATCTTTGGAGCTATTCTTTGGACAAATGGATGGAAACTTTGCATGTTATCTTGTAAGTGCACCTAATTGTTGAATATCTATTTTCTTCACGTCTAATGTATGGAATAATGTTGATTCTAGGTTATGCTAATTATGTCCTAATTTATTGAAGATATACTTAATGCTATCTAGATGATTTATTGCATGCATTACTCATATAACATGTGAATGAATTGTCCTATTGGTGAACTCCTAGTAGCTCTTCCATGAAAAATACATTATCCATTGCATAGGTAATTGTTGAAATTTTGGTTACTAGGGCATCAATATATCGGCCTCCTTGGAAAATTATTGGCTGACCTATCACATAATAGACTCATTCACCCAAGAATAAGGCAATGGCCCTCCTTTGTTGGTGATCATTTTCACTTTTATCCATAAATTTTCTCCTTTCCCTTTGCCCTAATTCTGCCCCTTCAAGGCCAAGCGACCAAGCTAGGGCATGGTATGAATACCTAGGGATGAGGAATTTTCGGAGTTGGAGAGTCTAAATGCCAAGAGGATAGTGGTTGCCACAAAATCCCTCCCTTTGGTAGGCATTCACTTCAATTTCGTCCATAAATTTATTTGCCCTAGTTACTAGCACTAAGCTAAACCTAGTTTGTATTTAGCTTCAACTTGGGGGCTTTTTTAGGATTTCATGTGCCTTGTTCTAGTTGAAAATCATTGTTGGAAATCCTTTTCTCCTTGCCTTGACCTTTGGCCACCCCAACACTTGACCCACTAAAAACTAATAGAGCATTCCATGCCTAGCCTCTTCTTCTCTGATATAAGAGACACATCCATCTATTCTTCTATGAAGAAGAATATGAAGAATAGAAAGCTTAATTTACCTAAAACTATAATAAGAGAGTTGAACAAATTGTGTTCTAGAATGGATATCTTCAAAAAAAAAAAGATAGAATTACTAGTTTAGCTTATAATTTGGGTCGAATTTGACTTACAATTACAATTTCCTCAATAAGAAATTTGGTTATCAAATGCGAGGAAGCACCTACAAGGTCCAAGAGGACATTTTCCATGGAAAACAAATGTAAATTCACAAGACCATCACTAGTTAATTCATGCAAAGATAGCACCTAGCAACCTAATTAGGGCCAAAAGTAACATTAGCAAACTAGCATAAATCCATCATGAGATCTATTAAGGAATGACAAGCACCAAAACTAATTTTGGAGTAAAAATCAGGTTGTTTAAAAGGTCCAAGTTATAATAAATGAATCTTGGTTTACTTTTGTATTTATATTTCTTTTATGTTGGTTCTTTTGGGAATGGCTCCATAACTAGGCTAGCCTTCATTCACACCCAAAAAGTATATTTATGAACAAAAAAAACTCTTTATGTGACTATTTAATTTTAATTTTACTAAAACCATTTTTGTTTAGATGGTGTTTTCTCTTTATTGTTTCTATTCATCTTGAATTGCTTGGTTCATTTGGCCTTTGCTCGTCTCATCTTACTACTTATCTCAAAAACCCAAAACTCCTTAGATGATATAGATAGAAATAAAGCCTACTCATCTCATCTTACTTAGGCATGAGTCGATTTGCAAGGTTGGGATGGCTCAACCTACTAAGGTAGGCTCAACTCACCACCAAAAAACATTTGGCCATTTGTCTTTCTACCAAAATCTTCCTTGTTTAGTTGTTGCATCTCTTTTGTCATTTAGGTTGATCTCAATTTGCTTAGCTCATGTCATTTTGCTTGGCTTGTTTAGCCTTTGTTCTTCTTAGTGGAGCCCTCTTTTCTCGCACTTGTCTCAAAAACCTCAAATCCCTAAGAAAGTTTAGACAAAAAATGTCAATTCATCTCATCTGACTTGGGCACAACTTGACATGCTAAGCTACGTTGATCTCACCTTCAAAAGGTATACTAATGGACAAAAATTGCAGTTACTAACCATCTACTTGTGTTTAGGACATTGAGGTTCTCACTTTAGATTCTCCATCCCCTTGCATCTATTATTAACTACCATACTTCTATATTTCCTTGACTGAGTTTGCCCACGAAGTGCACTAGACTATAGTATTAGGGATTGTTGAATACCATCATAGTGATAACAAGCATCAATTATTTTATGCGCAAATTTAGCCTTACACCTATCATTTGGAATTTGGCTTTTACATGCAAGTCGTCAATACTCATGTTAACATGATAGCATCCTCCTCGCTTTGGTACCCATAATGTCAATGGTTTTAATGGCATTTCTTGTGGACCACATTTGGATTGAGGTTGAAATTTACGCAATGTCTACAATACTATCATACCATTGTGGCATATCCCTATATTAGGATTCCTTTCATCGTTACTATTCTCCTTCTAATTCTGTGTTGTGAATAATATCATATGCATAACAATTATGAGACAAAGGGAGGTTTAAAAGGTATTATCCAGATTCGATACCCAAAGCATTGCCCATTTAAGTTGGTTTTAGGGTGCAAGTTTCTAGGTTGATGCAATAGCGTCCTCCTTCACTATTAATGTTGTTGGGGGCTCTAGTGTCATGCCTTGCAAACCATCTTTGGCTTGTTGTTGATATCTATGGCATCACTACAATATGGCATATCCTTGTGTTGAGATCTTGTTTCACATTAGTATTTTCCTCCTCCTTTTAGGTCTAATATTTGTATCTACATGTGCATCAAAATCAGTCCTTAACTTCATGTCAATCAACACAACATTGATTGCAATTGACTATTTGTAAAGTTTTCAGTGTAGTTTTTCATCAAATGTTACCAATTTTCTAATATATTTTTCTATGTTGCATGGGAACTTGCCTCCCAAAAAAAACTTGCTTACCCTGCATTCCTACATTTGGGGACTTGGGGACTATTAGGAAACATCCTCAAATTGCTGGGGATTTCATCAAGAACTCAAGGACTTGTTAATTGCTCCAAGATATTCTAGGCAGATTTGAGGGGTGTTACGAACAAATTTCAAGAGTGTTCTTGGCAGATTTTAGGGATTTCTAGACAACTTTAGGGATATTCCAGGCATATATATTCAGTTTTGACAATCATGGACATTAATGATTGGATAATATGATCATTTTTCCCATCCATTATTTTTGTATTACACTGAATCTAAATCTGTTGTACAAGTTGTAGCTCAAAACATGTATTTTTGTTAATTTTAGATAACAATGGTATGTTCTATGCTTAAGAGCAATTTTACTTCAATTTTTGTATTAGCCCAATATCAATATCCAGATTAGCAATCACATCAACATGACAGTAAAATGCAGATAGAACATAGACAATAATAGTAGAAGACAAGCCAAGACAAGAGGACACAAGATATGGTGCCAGCCATGTTTTTGTCCCAGTATGGGGAAACCCTTTGATCAATTCTTCTTATTATTCTTCAAAAGTTCAGCAGAGAGAGAGAAAGCACAATATGCAATATTTGCTTGCCCAATCACAGTGAAATCTGTCCCAACAAACAACTACAAAAAGCCCTAACCAAAAAGTCAATGCTGGTCAATAGGGCAGAATTTGACCTCCAAAACAGCTCAGTCAAACTCGATCAACTCGACCTCCAACAGCAAATCAAATCAACCCAAAAACAATCTAAAAATATCCAGTCAGACCTGGTCAGCGAAAGTCAACGCTACAGTCAAACCCTTTTGCAGTCAACGCTAGTCAAATAGTACAATCTGCCTCATTTTCAGTGCCAAAAAATGCAGCCTGCCCAAACAGAGATAACCCTCACAAAACCGTAGTCAAACAAGTCAACGTTGGTCAAAAACCCTTCTTGCAACTTTGGTCAACACAAGAACAGAACTACCCTTCTTCACACGTGTGGAGAGCTACCTCAAAAATCCGTACCCAATCAATGAAGAGAGAGAGATATGTGAGCGAGTGAAGTGTCTAAATGAGGAGGAGGCACCTTGTATTTATATGCAAAGGTTGAGGAAGAATAGATGTGACTGCTGGGCTTCTGAGCCTACATTAGTTTATTGGTCGACCTTGACAGTGTCCATAAACAAAATAAATTCATAATTCCATTTGTACATGTCAGAATGAGATGATCTTTAAATCAATCCTACACCTCTCGGAGAGAGGAATCCAATAAAAATATGAGTTGTCCAAGGTGAAGTTTGGCTTTAGTTGCCAAATTTAACACTCCCTCTCAACTAGGGAGAACATCACCTACCAAACTGTCTGACAATCTATACCATCTCTATCTCTGGTCTGCTCTTCTCTGCTGAACCATGAAGAAAGAAGAAATGGTCGAGAATGTATCATACCATTCTCCATGACCCGAATTCAGTCTCCAATAACCAAGAGTGTGTCATACCACTCTTAACTGACCCGAAGTCAGTTTCCATTGATCCCAGATCAATATCAAACATCCTAGCATAGGGAGTATGGTAGTACATGATGCATCCATCAGTAGTACTATGGTCCCTATCCTCATTTCCCTACTCATTGGCCAGATGAGAGGTACTTCCCATGAGTCCCAGACTACATGGGTCGGATGTGTTAGCGAGAGAAAGTGAACCACTCATCCTACTCATATGTCATAGGAGAAGGTGAGCCACCCATCCTATGCATATCACAACATGGGGTATCACAGGGGAAGGTGAACCACTCACCCTGTACATCGCACACCATTAGGGGAAGGTGAACCACTCACCCTATGGTCGCTTATCGCTCCAAGAAGTACACCAAGCCCCCTGGAGCTCCTAGAGCTCAACATCCATCTCATACGGGACCCTCATAAGAGGGCCTCTCCACAACTCCAAGTCGTTCACGGAAGGTTAAGAATTTGACCTTCCCCAAGGGCTTCGTAAGAATATCAGCGACCTGATCATCAATCCCAATATGACGGAGCCTTATTGCTCCCCGTTGTACCATATCTTGGATAAAGTGGAACCTGATATCAATATGCTTGGAGCAGTCATGAAACACTAGTTTCTCAAAAAGAAGAATCCCACTTTGGTTGTCATAATAGATCACGGTGGTATCTAGCACATGTCCAAACAGCTCACTAAAGAGCTTCCTCAACCAAACAGCTTCACAAGAAGCCATACTAGCAGCAATGTATTCAGCCTCAGCGGTGTTGAAGGCAACTAACTTCTACTTCCTGCTCATCCATGATATCGAAGCAAAACCTAGAGAGAAGCAACATCTAGATGAGCTTTTGCGATCCACCACAGTGCCAGCCCAGTCTGCATCAGAGTAACCATGGAGCCTCACATTTACGGCAATGTATCTCAGTCCATAAGTGATTGTGCCCTGGAGATATCTTGAGAGATTCTTGGCAGCAATCTGATGTATGTGATGAGGCTTGACCATAAACTGACTCAATGTATTCACTGCAAAACATATGTTTGGACAAGAGTTCACCAAGAACATCAAGGCCCCCACGAGTTGACAATACTAAGAAGGATTTCCCAAATCAAGCCTAGCAGCACTTCTGCATAGCTTCTTGAAGTTAAGTTCCATCGGAGTAGTCACAGACTTGCAATCCACCATCTCAAATCTTTCAAGTAGCTTCACGATGTATTTTCCTTGAGAAAGGAAAATCTCACCTGGCTTTTGCCAGACCTCCAACCCTAGGAAGTAATGCATCAATCCTAGGTCCTTCATCTCGAATTTGGAAGCCAACTCCCTCTTACATTGATGAATAAGAGGGTCTGCACCCGTTAGAAAGAGATCGTCCACATAAAGTACCAAGATGAGAGGTCTATCATTCTCAACCTTAAAATAAAGGTTCGGATCAGCTTCACTTCTTGTAAATCCCAGCTTCATCAGATAGTTGTCTATCCTCTCATACCAAGCTCGGGGAGCTTGCTTCAACCCATAGAGGGCTTTCTTCAATCCGCATACACGTGTCTGATGATCTTGAACTTCGAACCCCTCGGGTTGTTCTAGATAGACTTCCTCCTTAATTGAACGATGTAAGAAGGCAGTCTTGACATCCATCTGGTGTAGATTCCATCCTTGCGAGGCAGCGAGGGCTATAATCGAACAGACGGTGGTATATCGGGCAACAGGTGCGAATATCTCATCATAGTCCACACCTTCCTTTTGAGAGAAGCCTCGAGCAACAAATCTAGCCTTGAACTTTTCAGCACTTCCATCAGCTCCATGCTTGATCTTGTAGAGCCATTTCGAGGTGACAACAGATTTGTTCTTGGTCTAGGGACCACATCCCAGACATCATTCTTCATAATCGACTCATACTCTTCGTGCATTGCAACCTTCCAAACTTGGTGCTTTACAACTTCTTCAAATGTGCAAGGCTCAAATTGAACAATGGTGCTCATTGCAGTTAAGTACCCTTGGTACCTATTCGGCTTCTTACTTTCACAAAATGTCTCCCTAGGTGCAACATGTCTCTCGGCATCTTCGAGAGTTTCCCTAAGCCATGAGGGTCTCCTTTTTGAAGAGGAGGGCTCATGAGGGGGTGGATCAATGGGATCCATTGGTCCTTCAGCATCGGGCATCGGCTCATCCTGCAATTCTCCTTGCTTTCCTAAATATGCTTCTTTGTCCTTCCTTGGAATAGGAAGGTTACTAATCTTCCCAACGGCAGCATCCTCATCGAAGGTGACATCATAACTTATCTCCACTTCTCTTTGACCAGTCACATAGATTCTATATGCCTTAAAAGTTTCACTATAGCCCACAAATGTTCCTATCTTGCCAGAAGCATCCAATTTGCTTCTCTTTTCTTTCAGCGCATGAAAATATACGAGGCTACCAAAATTTCTAAAGTGAGAAACATCAGGTTTCTTACCAATGAAAACTTCTTCGAGAGTTTTAGAGTCCAACGCTTGATGAGGGCATCTATTTTGAACATACACGGCAATGTTTGCAGCTTCGGCCCATAAGAACTTTGGAAGGATTTGATCATGAAGCATGGCACGAGTGGCTTCTACGATAGAATGGTTCTTCCTTTCAGTGACACCATTTTTTTAGGAGTATATGCGGTAGTAGTCTCCATCTTAATGCCGGCTTCTCTACAATAATTATTGAACTCATTTGATTCATATTCAGTTCCATTATCGATCCTCAATATTTTGATCTTCTTCCCGGTTTGATTTTCGACCAAAGCTTTGAAAGAACGAAACCATGAGAATACTTTGTCCTTCTTCTTCAAGAAATATATCCAAGTCTTGCGAGAAAAATCATCCATAAAAATAGCATAATTTACGTTTCACGAAGCAGGGACGCGGAAACATCATTTTCCATAAATCTAGGAAGCGAAGCATCTCTGAAGTGTCTACTATATATATATATATATATATATATATATATATTTCTTGCATTTATATTTAAAACAAACATCCCAAATACCAAATTAGTTGTAGAAGACATGAAAACATGCATATTTTTACATAAATCAAGACAGATATGGCATCCATGATTCCATTGTATATCAATGATTATTTATTCGAGCAACAACCATCTATATTCTACCAATTACAAACATACATCAAATTTTTAAGCATATTATAAAACATGAAACATAGAGCATATTATCTAGCAAGTGAGCAACTGTGAACATTTGTCATGTCCAAAATTCAAATAATAATGTTTACAAAATAAGCCACTTGGTCATCGCCAAGACAAAAAGGTTCAAATTCACAACATGCCTACAAGTCTAATGATTAATCTATGACAAAAGTAGTAAATTGTGAATATATCTACTGATCTCTCCTCCCTCCACCACGAAGAGAACGTGGCGGTGGCCCTCCACATGGTGGCAATGAAGAAGGTGCATGTGGAAGTTGTGGGAGTGGTATTGAAACTGATAAAGACGAAGCCCCTGTTGTTGGTGTTGAACCATGGAACCTAGGAACCAAGGGACCAGATAAGGGTGGCATCTCAACTCAATCATCATCATCTTGGAATCGCTCAAAAATTCATATAAAAAAAGCCACTTGTTAACAAAAAAAATTAAAAATAGGTTTTAGAGAAAAGCTTTATAAGCAAAATTCATACCATAATGGACATACCTAGATAAGAGCATCATCTAATAGCTTTAATTGCAGCACTCCATCCTCCAAATTGAGCTCCTCTGTATTCTTGTCCTAAACCTTAAGGTCTTTATTAGTCTTTGCATCATCACAGTAATGGGACTACAATCGCAAGTTGTAATAAACATATACCAAGCTCTTTGCCTAGTCTAAACTCAACCTGTTCCTTTTAACACTGGATGAAAGAATAAGAGCTCCAACACCTCTCTACAGAAGAAGTGTTTACCACCTGTGATACCACCCACAATGCCAAAGTCTGTAGAAGTGGAGTAGCACCTCTATGCATGTTCCACCACTCAAGAGAAGAAAAAGTCTCTCAATCTCTAATTGCATGCATGCTCCCAAATGGACCAGTGCTAAGCGTATAGTTGCTCAACTATCTCCATACCATGGCAACCTCCTCCTCATCAAGGACTAATTTACTCAATGCAATCATATATTTTTTGTGAACCTCTTGATCTAGGGGTGGTTTTCTCTTGCTCCCCCCCCCCCAGGTGCTGGCGTTGAAAGCCATGATGGATGATAGTATTTAGGTGTCAAAACATATGCTAATGCATGCAATGGAACATTTAGCATTTCCCATCGGTTTTCCACCTTTGTACGAATATAATTGTACAAGGTGATATCTCTAGGCTCAACAATGTCTTTAATCTGCCCAACATGCTATCCATTTGCTCATACACATCCCCAATTATTGGTCAATCTGAATCTCCAAACTTGATCATGTAATAAATTGGTTTGGTGAATTGCAAAACATATTTAACCTGTGACCAAAAGTACATGTCAAGAGTAGTGTCCTTGGCTATATTAGCACCATCTCTATCAGTGTTAGTTTCCTCCCATGATTCAACAGTCACCATATTAGTTAATGCTTGTCTCACCTTCACTAGCCGCCTAAAGGTGAGGTAATAACTTACAAATCTTGTTTGTGCAAGTTTAAGCAATTGCACCTTGGAGTAAGTGTCGTAGTAGTAGTTTACCCTTGTATGCCTTGTGATAAATTTAATGAGTTGCTTCCCTCTCCTGTAAATCTCATTAATCCACCCACATTCTTTATGCTTCACAATATCACGCATCAAAAGGTTCAATGTGTGAACCAAGCACCCAGACCAAAAGATGTGTGGATGAGTATGCTCAAAAACTTTTCTTGTTTCCTTACAATTTGTTGCATTATCTGTGATCACCTGAACCACATTATTCGGACCAACATCTCTGATTGATTGCAATAGGAGATCTGCAATGTTTTGGGAAGATGCAATGATGGAGGAGGAGTCATGAGATGTAATAAATACTACACCACTAGCAGAAACACCAAGAACATTTATCAAATGTTGGTTTCTAATATTTGTCCACCCATCTGATACAATGGATACCCCACAATCTACCCACTCATTTGTAAAACGTGTCAAAGCTCTTCAAACCTTTGTTTTTCTCTTTCTAATAACATTGTTCTAGCTTTCTCATAGTAGGGGGACTAGTATCGTTTTGGGGCTTCATTGATGGCCTTCACCATTTCATGCCAATAGGGAGAGTGAAGCACATTGAATGGTACACCGCAAACACAAAGAAATCGAACTATCTTTCCATCCACATCATTCCTCCCAGCAACATTCAGGAAATCCCCTATTGTTCTTTTACCTCTAGAGCTTGCAGAAGTACCATGGAGATGAGCTACCAAATCTAGAGGTTGCACTTGATCCAGACTAAGTTTTTTGTTTCTTGCTTTTTTGTTGTGCAACCTCCTCTATTTGGATGTATTTTCTTCTTTGTTCAGCTGAAATGTTTGGGCAAATTTGTATCCCCACAGCACCCTTTTCATCATCATTGTCCATCACCCCACAAAGATGCCTCCTCACACGGGTATATGAACCACTAAATGGTTTTCCTCCATGACAACCATGAGGGCTCAAAAATTTGTAGCTTCCACCACCCTTTCCCCCTTCAAATCTGGTCACATAGTTCCACAAGGGTGTTAATGCAACTTTCCCCTCTAGTGTTCTAGTGTTCCTTTTAGGTTCATCCCCTTTCTCTTCAAACCCTTCCTCCTCATTATACATTGGTTCACTCATACGGGGACCACTATGAGTGAAACAATGACAAAAAAATGAGGGAGTTTGGGGTTTGCACTTACCTCTTTAGCTCTTGTAGATAGAAGCCCTTCTTTACTCCTCCAAGCTCCTCCTCCTTCTCCTAGCTCCTCCTTCTTCACTCCTCCAAGCTCTCCTCTCTTTCTCTCGTCTTTCTCCTCTCTTCTCTTCTCTTCTCCAAACTCTCATAAAATAAAAGTGAGCAAATGAGAGATGAAAGGGTCTTTTAATCCCTTCACTCCTCACCCTAACCCAAGATGGACCCACCCCCAACAAAGAAAAACAAAAATAAATAAATAAAACGCCACTTTGTGGCCCGCACGGCAAAAACAGTTGGCTGCCTGGCAAAGCAGTCACAATCCATATGGATCCGACCCAAAACTGTCGCAGATCGTACAGTCGATCCGATGTACGAAACGCGTTTCCAAAAAATCAAAACGCGGATTGGGCCGTATAGTTCCGAAATGGCAAAAACTGTATTTTTCAGCCCAATCCACGTTTCAGAGGGCAGATCGCCCACAGATTCATACAGATCGCGTTTCGAACTTTTGATCTAAGGGTCGTTTCCTGCAACGCTAAGCATAATATAAATATCCTCCCAATGAGTTCATGGGCATCATACCAGATTGATCAGAATGAACCAATTGCAATATATCAGTAGTCTTGCTATCACTGGAGGGGAATGATCCCCTTGTATGCTTTCCTTCGGCACACCCTTGACAAACACCTTCATGTTCTACTTTAAATTCAAGCACACCTGTCACCATCTTCCTCACATCGAGTAGAGCCTTATAATGTAGATGAGAAAACCTCTGGTGCCATAATTCGAATTAAAGTGATGTGTCGCCGGACATAGCTCCCAATGGACTTCCTGTAGCTTGATATAGGCTATCAACCCTGAATCCAAGTGTAAATGCATCTTTGAAATTTTATTCCACACACGTACCTTTCCATCGATGAATGCCACCTTGAATCCTTTGTCCTCCATCGCCAAAATAGATACCAGGTTCTTCTTTAGATCGGGTACATATAGTACTTCTTGTAGATGAATGGTGTTACCTTGATTCAATTGAAGAGTAACATTCCCAACTCCCTTCATGGCATAGGTGGCATTGTCTCCAAGGATAATTTCCAAATTTGCGTCCTTTTCAATCAGATTTGAAAGAGCTTCCTAATACCCAGTGAAGTGCCTTGAGGCATCACTATCAATCAACAATTTCCCAAAGTGTTCGAAGGAGATGCAGTAGAGAGGGCATATATAAGATAAAATTCTTTTGCTTGTTATCAACAACATTAGATTCATCATACCTGATGTTTCTTGATCTCTTGGGAGGGCGACCATTTCCTTGATGAGGAGCGGGAGAATTCCTTTTTCCTCGGTTGTTGAATCTGTCATTCCTTTAATTGTTGTTGCCCCTGAAATTGTTGTTGTTGTGGTTGTCATCATCATGAGCTGTATCCCTTCTATTAAGACACTCCCTAGCATAGTGGCCAAACTTGTTGCAAATGAAGCATCTTCCCTTCCTTCCATTTTTGAAACCCGACCTTCCTTGACATTGCATCTTTGAATCTGCATTGTTCTTCTTTTTAGCATGAGAGGAGAATGCAATAGGATCATTCCTATTTGAAGGCATATCTAATTCCATCATCCTTGTTTCTTCTTGAGAACATCTAGTCAGCAATTCTTCAAAACCTGGAATCTTGTCGTTGTTAAGAATAGTGGTGTTGAACACGTGCCATTCACGAGGGAGTCCTCCAAGGGCAATGAGAGTAAGCTCCCTATCAGCAATAGCTTCTCCAATTGAAAGAAGATCATTTTTTTTATCTCAATAATCCTCATGAAGTAGGATTGAATGTATTCACCTCTTCCCTTCTTTATATCCTTCAGCTTGTTTGCGAGAAAAAGAACTTGGTTTGCATTACTAGATTTGAACATGCCAACCAACCTATCATATATTTCCTTTGATGTGTTCAAATCAGAGATGTAAACAACTAAATGCTTATGAATAGAATCCCTGATGATCTTCTTTGCTTTGACTTCACCCTTCTTGTACTTTGTCTTAGCAGTAACCGGTGCATTAGGAGGTTCTGAAATCTTTCCCTGCACATAGTCCATAACATCTTGCTTTTCTAAAGTCAAATCAAGAGACATCTTCCATGCATGAAAATCAGACTTATCATAAAGCTTGTCATCGGACTTGAAGTGGGATGTAGAGGTCATTGAATCTTGTCCTTGATCAAAGGATCTCAATGATTTCTCTTCTTAGTGATTGCTCTTTTCACTCTTGCTTGGGCTTTGTCTTCACCTCAGCTCTAATACCATGTTAATTTTAGATAACAATGGTATGTTCTATGCTTAAGAGCAATTTTATTTCAATTTTCTTATTAGCCAAATATCAATATCCAGATTAGCAATCACATCAACATGACAGTAAAATCCAGATAGAACATAAACAATAATAGTAGAAGACAAGCCAAGACAAGAGAACACAAGATATGGCGACAACCAGAGGCAAACCCCAATGTGGGGAAACCCTTTAACCAATTCTTCTTATTATTCTTCAAAAGTTAAGCAAAGAGAGAGAGAGAGAGTATAATATGCACTTACCCAATCACAGTGAAATCTGTCCCAACAAACAACAGCTACAGAAAGCCCTAACCAAAAATCCAATGTTGGTCAATAGGGTAGAATTTGACCTCCAAAATAGCTCGGTCAAACTCGGTCAACTCGGCCTCCAACAACAAATTAAATCAGCCCAAAAACAATTGAAAATATCCAGTCAAACCTGCTCAACAAAATTCAACGCTGCAGTCAACATTGGTCAAACAGTACGATCTGCCTCATTTTTTGTGCCTAGAAATGCAACCTGCCCACACATAGATAACTCTCACAAAACCGCAGTCAAACAGGTCAACGTTGGTCAAAAACCCTTCCTGCAACTTTGGTCAATGCATGAACAGCACTGCCCTTCGTCGCACATGTGGAGAGTTGCCTCAGAAATCCGTACCCAATCAATGAAGGAGAGAGAGATATGTGAGTGAGTAAAGTGTCTAAATGAGGAGGAGGCACCTTGTATTTATATGCAAACGTTGAGGAAGTATAGATGTGACTGTTGGGCTTCTGAGCCTACATTAGTTTGTCGGTCGACCTTGACAATTTGTCCATAAACAAAATAAATTCATAATTCCATTTGTACATGTCAGAATGAGATGATCTTTAGATCAATCGTACACCTCTCGGAGAGAGGAATCCAATAAAAATGTTAGTTGCCAAATTTAACAGTTTTGTATGATGGGTTTCAATTTCGTTTACGGGTGGTTTAAATATTGTATTTTCTACAACAACATTGCAACAAGCAAAGCCTCCACGTTAAGAAAACAAAAAATGCAACATTTCAAAGGGCTGATCCTTGTGGTTATTGCTTGGTTCTTCTCACTTTTCATGTCATCTCAACTTTTATATATTGTACATGAGTTTCTAAGAGTCATTCAAGTCTACTGCTTTCACCATCCCAACCCCAAGCATTGTGAAAACAATCAGATAGTACTGACTTGAATTGAGTACTAAATGTTTGAACAAATTACTATTCAATCACCTTCTTAATATGAAATATGAATAAAATATATGTTGAAATTGTAGCAATGAATAGCTTCCTTGACTTGTGCCTTAGTCAAAGATGCTAATTTGAATTCAGTCTCATAGATATTTGAGTTAGTTGTCAGTTAACATGTGTGATGTGGCCTATCACTAGTTTATTGTCAGTTAATTCGAGTTAGATGGTTTTCAAAGAGTTGTGTACTAGTTGATAGCTAAAATTTAGTTATCTAGTGGAGTTTTGTAGTGTTTGTCAGTTAACTGATCTCTAGTTCCAGAATAGATATAGACTCAAGTTCTTGAGTTTAGTTGAGTAGTTTGACTTTTGTTAACTCAACTAACTCTCAGTTAACTAGTTGCAACTACTAAATTTGGCCCTAGTAGGTCATGCAATTCAAATTGCCTATTGAGATTGAATGAAGGCACAAATCTATTTATTCATTGTAAACAAGTTTTTGTGGAGAGGCTTGAAGATCAAGTAGAGCAATTTCTCTTGGGAATTGTGGAAGGAAATAGGAGGAAATTCCTATTTTTTAGGGGCAGATTTGCGCTAGGAAATAGGAGCTCCTAGCAGGCTTTATTTTCCTAAGTGTTGGGCAAGACTTGTGTAGAGTTGATCAGTATTGCAGGGGCTTCAGGCTTGACGCAAATTCTTTGTAGTAGATCAGATTGCTCAGTTGATAATACAAGCAAGAGGGGTTTTTCCCGGTTGGGTTCCCCAGATAAATTTCTGTGTGATTGTGTTTATATTCATTGTTTTCTTTCCGCAAAATTTTGGTAGAGAAATCTTGTGTCTTCTGTGATCAATTTGCTCTCGTTAGCAGTTGCAAGGTTTCAAAGATTTTCTACAATATCTTTACAAAACCAAAGTGTTCTAATATTTTAAAGTAGTTCTCAATATTGTTGTAAAATTTTGCAAAACCAATTGAGAAGGGAATGTATTTTATGTTTTAACATAATCATGATTAACCATAAATATGAGGAAGAAAAGCTGCTATAAAAATAGTTCCTTGTCTCATATACCCTTCATGGACCTTATTGCAAATTGAAAATAGTTACACTTAAGTTTCCTAAAGCTAAATTGCATTTTGTTCATATCTAGCGGCCAATAATGACATGTCAGTCAACTCTTTTTTAAATTGCTCAAGCCTTTTCAGAATTGGCAACTGTAAGGGTTGAGCATAATTCTATATAGTATTATGATGAATTCTGAATTTTGAATACTCTTTTAGTGTGTGTACCTTTATATTACATATGCAAAATATACATGTTCTGGTCCTCAAGGGACTATTCATTCTCAACAACAAGGCTTGAAGCCATTATATCAAAGCTCATCATGTCACTTATGAGAATTGAACCTGGGTGGGGAGGATCCCAATCATTCTTTCCAACCACCCGAGATAAACCCAATCATTCCTCCCAACCACCCAGAAATACAACATAAATATGTTTACTGTCGAATCTCTGTTTATATGACAAGGTTTTTCAAGTAAATAAATGTGCAAATAATCATATTGTCGTAAATATTGAACCCTGCAAACTCAAATATGCACTTAATCTTCAATTTTTGCCCCTTTTTAATGAGTATGAATAGCTAATTACAACTATAATCAACAGGTCCATGTGCTAACCTAACTATACAACATGGTAATCATATGTTGATCTATGCTGCATCTCCTCACGAGGTCTTCAACATTCACAAGTGTACGTTTGACCCTTTTTTCTTTCTTACATCTTTCCACTCAATCGAATGGTGCACAATTGGTGGAGGCTCTAGTGAAATTAAATGTCTAAGTTCCTTGAAATTGGTCATAGGGACTATTCCCCTTCCCATATATGAGTTGTTTAATTCATGTAACTACTTCACCCCCAAAGGGTTGTCCATAAAAATAATCTACATATCAAGTGTATACCTTTTTGGCATGACTATGTCAATGTGACCTACCTCCAATGGAAGGGTTGGGATCTCTATCAATCTACCACACTACAAGCAAACTGCATCCCTTTTTGGAATCGGTCCAAGGTTCATCCAACAATGATTCCAACCTGATAGTGATTCCAACCTCAAGGTTTGTTATTTTTCCCTGTGCAATTATAGCCTTTCGATAGTTATCCTTTGAATAACATGTCACTTGACATATTTTGCACCTAAATGTCATTTTTCATAATCCAATTCCCAAATCCAATGAGAATCATTCCACTCCAAAACTATCTTCTCCAATAGACAATGACTAAAATCAACCTAACATAGATTTAAGCACTAGTAATGATTCCCTTTAGACCTAGTTGATGCCAAACTTCATACACCTTCCCAAGGTATTTCCAATTATTTCTTGCACTTTGCAAAATCTACATGAAGATGGGTAGATTTGATAGTTACACCAAACGAGGGCAGAGATGATAGGCATGATGTTTGGATTGAGATTTGAGAACCACACTTTGATGAAGAGGCCAACTCGCCCCCCAAAACCATGGTCCTCTTCAAGACCTTTATTTGATTGCTACGATTGTTTAAAAAAAAATGAAATAGAAAAAGACTAAGAATTTTGTGGTCCATGTAGATTTAATCCATTCAGTCAGAGTTGGTGTCGCTGTCCACAACGCATTCAATCCGTAAATTAGGGCACAAAAGTGGTAACTATTATGAAATCGATAATCTTTGGCATCTGTAGTTGTAATACTAGATTAACATCCAATCTCTCCATAACGAGTACCCTCAAGCGAGGAGTTTTGGGAGCTAAGGGAGACGAGGAGCTATTTTGGGCAGCCTCTTTGAAGGAACAAAGCCCTGAGGAAGAGAACAAACCTCTACTCGAAACTTCTCCGCAAAGATGCAGCACCAAATGCACGATTGCATCCTTTCATATGTCATACGTGCAAAAATGCAGCACCAGATGCACTATTGCATCCTCTCGTATGCCTTACTCACATAATAGACAATCATCGTGTAACTGCTTACCAACAAACAGCAGTCACTGCTGATCCAAGGGATTCGCCTCCTTAATCTGCATCTTTTGCTTTAAATCAGCAATGGAATCTATAGTTTTCATTTGCAAAGTAATAGTCATCCCTGCTAAAGACTCCAAAAAAATAAGATATCCCATTGTCAGGCCAAAATATTGTTTAGGTTTTTTTGTTAAACAATTTGCAAACAAAATTTCCGTCAAATAGTGAATTGGTATACTAGTGTGTCTGGGCACCAAGTATCCATGCTCCATCAGAAGTGAAAAAATTGCTGTCAAGAGTAATGTTATCAGTGGGACTGCTGTCCCGAGTGATGCTATCAGTGGGACTCTTTGTGTGATGCTCTCTAGGCTATAATTCCATCCATTATGTTTAAGAAAATCCCGAACACAAAAGTGTGAAAGGAGTAACAGTGAGGTGCCTAACAGTGATAAGTGGATTACTGAGAGTTATGTCTCAAGGTTTGTCCAATTTTAATCTTGAGGTTCGAATTTTGGCGAATTTTACAAAAATTTTGAGGTTCGGTAAATTTCATCAAACCTCATAGCCATTAACCAAGTCCATATATCAAACCTCATAGCCATTGACGAAATCCATACATCGAAACTCATAACATCATGTCACAACTCAAACTTGTAATTTATCCTTATCATTTCCATATTTGTAATAACATTTTTGATGTTTACTATATTGATTCCTTACTATTTTATTCTATAATTCATTATATATATATATATATGACGAACTTAATGGCCAAACTCATAAAAAAAAATTCGAACTCAAATCATAACTTAATCATTTTAGAATCCGAACTCAAACCCAAACCATATGACATTGACTGAGAGGATAAAGTATCTGGAAGTACTCAGAAATTAGCTGGAGGTGCATTACCTCTCTTCAGTTTCAGATAGCATAATTGTAGGAGAAATAATGAAGGTGGATTACGAACCAGACATAAAGATAAGACCAGGGTTATGTTTGTGTGTGTATAGATCCAATACCACAGAGACAAGAGCATGTGTCATCGTAGAGGAATCCCTCCTATTATTATTTGGTCCAATAACTGGAGGAAAAAAAAATTAATATACAAAGCTCTAGCTCGCTATGTCGAAAATCATTTACAAAAATCAATATACAAATCCCTAGCTTGGCATTTCGAAAACCACAAAACAAATACCTCCCCGACCTTCTTCTGGAATCGCCTTGATCTTTGCATCTGCTTCTTGTTCGCCTACGGTAGTCATAAAGGGACTACAGATTAAGCAAACCGGCAAACTCAAGAGACAGTTCCTCAAACTCTGTCAGCTCAAATGTAGTGAGCACAAGTGCAAAAGAAAGCCAACCGAGGAGGAAATGATGCCTAAAAGGCTATTTACTCTGGGATTTAGTACCCACAAGCCGCTGTGAAGAACAAAATGGTAGAAGCCTTACATTCCAATCTCATTCCAATCCATGTCAGATTTTGTAGGCTGCACTTGTACATACTTTTTTTGGGCACAAAATTTTGAATTATGGGTTAGCTTACAAAGGCCGTCGAAATCGGAAATGCAAATAAATGAAGAATTTTGGAGTTGTTTTTGTTTTTCTATTAAAATCCAGCCGGTTTACGATGGAGAATTTATGTTTTTGGGTTAGCTTACAAAGAACGTCGAAATAGGAAATGCAAATAAATATGGAAAATGAGAATTTTGGAGTTGTTTTTGGTATTATATTAAGATCCAGCCCATTTACAATGGAGAATTTAAGAGAAAAATCAATGGAGAACTTTTGAGGGTTTATTATTGGCTCTTTAAAATTCAATTGAAAGTGAATAGTGGGAAAAAAACTCAACCCATGCACAAAATAATAATATTGTACATATTAGTGATAACACAACTTTCTTGAAGGTTTCAACTACATGAATATTATTGGACATTTCATATCATATTTATATATTAAAAAAAAAAAAAAAAAAAAAAAAAAAAACATGTGTTAATTATTAGATACAATACAATTATATTAGAAATGTAATATTAAATTAATTATTTTTGTAATTTAAAAATAAAAAACTAGCATATTTTATATTAAAATTGTATTTAATAATAGCAAATGTTACCATAGCAATTTTTTTTAATAGTAAAATTTAATATGATTAAACATATAAGTGTTTTTATTACAAAGTAATTAAAATAAGGAAAATATTATTTATTCATAAAATATGTGTTAGATTCTTAATCTTTATAGATTTGGTCAACAAATCGTAAATATTTAAATAAAGGAAAATGAATAGTTCTAATAGCAATCAATCTTGAAATGTGAGTCTTAGAGGTCACACATCTTCATGCTATATAATGTTATTTATATTAATGCAAATATACCAATCCATATCCATTTTAATTCTATATTTACTCAACTTTCTGAAGGATAAAATCTATTTTTATTCTAAAAGAGGTTTGCAATCTCAAGAGAATTTTATTTTTATTTTATTTTTAATTATAATTTTATTTTATTTTATTTTATTTTGACCTAGTCAAAATGTTTACATGACATTACATCTCTACATATTGAGCCTCTCTAGTTAATTCATTTTCTAGTTGTCTTTACTGAGACTTTTTGTGGGTTTTTCTGGTCTAATTTCTCTAAAATCTGGTAGGAATTTATTTAAATCACAAAAGTTTCTTTAGTGAGACTTTTTGGAAGCTTTTCCAGTCTAATTTCTCTAAAATCCGGCAGGAATTTATTGAAATCACAAGTTTGATGGGTAACCCCTGCACAATCCTAGTGCCCTAAGGGTTTTTCAAGGTGTTGAATCCATATATATAGTCAAAAAACCAATTTAAATAACACAAATCAAGATTTCACCTCAAATTTTTCCATCGAATTCAGGCATGGAAAGTTCAAAAAGTTGCACTAAAGACAACTCTATTACTTTTAACCTTTTATTATTTTTTAATTGAGTCCATATCTAAATATTACAAACACTTACACCATCACAACATCTCCTCAAACCGTTTTGCTTTTAGATTTAATTTAAAGAAATGTTCTAAAATTAAATTAAATTATTTATAACATATTTTGATTTTTGAAATGCGTTATGGTTTTTGGGTAAGTGATATTGATAAGGCCATGGTATTGTAACAAATCATATTTACAAATTAATAATATCCATGATAAAATGGGGTGAATATCCATGGTTAAGAATCTTGTTATACTGTAAGTTTATGGTAAGTATTAAGTTTTAAAGTAAAAAAATGTTATAAAATTAAATTACAATAAAATATTTATAAAATATTTTTATTTTGAAATGAGTTATGGGTTTTGGTTAAACCATGGTATTGGCCCATAGTATCGTAACATAGTCCATTTAGAAGTTAATAATATCTATAGTAAAATGGGGTGAATATTCATGGTTATGAATCTTGTTACAAGTATTAAATTTTTATGTGCTTATTAATTAAATTTAAATGTTGTTACACAGTCATTGTTTTAATTTATATGGTAAAATGAATCGTAATTTATTAACTACTATTTATATGTTATTTATTTTAATGTGATATATAGATATATAGTTAATAAATTATGATATTATAAATATATAATATAATATAATATATATTCTATATATATAAAGAAAATTATTTTAACGTCCATGAGGCTAAAGATAGCCTATGGAACAGATTGATTCTTCATCTGGTTGATGTATTCGGCCATTTTCTTGTGAAGCCTCGCAATAAACGCTCCCAGCTTCTTGACAAACCCCTCACTAAATAGATTATCCCAAGAGTCAACTGCTAGAATATATGCATAACTTTCCCTGTTGTCTTTGAAGACCTCACATTCTAAATGAAATGCTCTTTTGTTTCCACTTTTCCTAAAGAACAAAAAATACATACTCTTTCCTCCCACACTTCTTTTGGTCTTTTCCAGCGCCTTGTTTCACAACTGAGTTGATGAGAATTAGTCCTTAACTAAGCAATAAGAATTTTGGCTTTCCAATAAATATTGGCCTCTATGTACTTTTTTTGTTGATGATTATGAGTGGGATTAAACACTTCAATATAGTACTTTTTCTTTCTTCCTAGCTCCTTATCCCAAGTCGCATGCGGAACTTATCCATAACCAAAGCTTTTATCTCTTTATTGTTTATGGGACACGCGTTCAAGCAAATACCCCTTTTATTAAACCATTTGTTATTTTGTTGCATCCAGGTCTTTTTTCTTTTGCACAATATGTCATTAAAGACAACCTTAGGCCATCTGCCCTCTTCCATTTGCTCATTTTTTTTAAATACCTTATGACTCACACAATAGTAATTGCTTCAATAGGAGCAACTCTTGTTTCACTTAACAAGATAACATAAGGAGCACTTTTAATTTTGAATTTGTTTGTAATCAAACACTTCTTAATTTTCTCAATTTGTTTCCACTGCATGTCAGATGTATTGTTGGCCCACATTTCACAACGATAGAGAATCACTGGAATCACTAGAAGCCCAAAAAGAGTTTGAGTGGTTTTCCAATCCCATAACTCTGCCTCTCTACACCTATTTTGAAAAGCATAAAATGCTTTCCAACCCCCAAAGTTGTTTTCTTTCTACAACCGTCCCAACTTAGGTTTTTGTTGAAGTCAATTCCAAGGCATTTATAATCCATAACTTCTTCCAAAATGTTGCCTTCAAAGTAAAACTTATGTTGGTTATGTTTTCTTTTTTTAGAGAAAACCACTACTTTCATTTTTCTAATATTGATTTGCATCCCCACCCTTCTACAAAAATGCTCAACGGATAGTAAGTGCTCTTGCAAACCAAGAGTAGATTTAGCAATCAGAATAAGGTCATCTGCATACAAAAAAAGTCTTATAACAAACTTCCCCAAATTGATACCATCGCCCCCTTGTGAATTTAACCATTCCTCAAGTTTGTATATAAATGAAAAAGGGTAGGAGACAGTGGGCAACCTTGCTTGACCCCAATATCACTTCTAAAACTTTCAGAAATGCCTTTTGAAGTTCTAATTTTGACTTTCACCTCTTCATAAAACCTATACATTAATCTACCAAACACCATGGGTTCTCAAAACCTAGAGCCAAAAAACTATCAAAGGTAAATTAACTATTTTACTAATATTTTAGTTATGATTTCTTTTTTTATTTCATTTTTATAGTTGATGAGGACTTATGGAGAAGTGTGGGTTACGATCATTATTATGCTAAACCTTTCGGGTGAACCCTTCACCCATCTTTAGGGGCTTGAAGCTTAATGATGATGAGGAGAGTGCTTCAAGCCCCTGAAGATGGATGAAGGGTTCACCCAAAACATTGGGCATAACAATGATTGTAACACACAGTTCTCTAGAAGTCCTCATCAACAACAATTTATTGACTGTGGAAATATCCATGCTAAAATTCATTTTCGTTTTTTTGTAATTTGACTAAGTGAAAATGTTTACAGGACAAGACATTACAACATCACTACCATATTGGGTGGAGAGTGCCTCTTGGTAAAAAAAGAAAATGTTTACATCTAATGTTTAACATCTATTGCCTGTGCATCTCCCCTATACTAGGTTGTAGAGCACCTCTTGGCGCAATCAATTTCGAAGTTACCTTCCTAGCTGAACATGGTATCAGAGCCAAGTTTGAGCAGCTCTCTCTTTGTAAATCCTTCTTTCTTTGTCACTTTGTTGATTCCCTAACATCCCTCTTTGTCTAGCTTGACCTGGATTGTTTCTTTGTCACCCCACTACCCACCTGTCTTCATGCAACAATTTTGCCAAAAGCCAGACACTCTAGTTTGTCATTACAACTGGTGTTATGGATTTGTTGACGATAATAATTGTGATACACATATTTCTTCCTACACTTTATTTGTGTTTAAGCATTCCATAAGAGAATTAAGGCCTTATAATGAACAAAATGCATAATTCTTGTGATTTGCTACCATAATTTTTGTTGGAAAAAAACACTTCTCGTACCTTGATTGCTTTGGTGCTCACCTTGTACCCTAGCTATAGTCTAAAATATCTACGTGACTGAGCACGCTCCACAAGCTCGTTGTGTGGCCACCACATTACTATCTTATGAAGCTCAACCCCCTCCTTATAGAATTTCTTTGTTGCTTCGTTCACAAGAATGTTGATGTGCCCAAACGTGTCTATGACTCTATTCGCCACACGTATGCACTGATCGTTGAAGCCACGATCATCAGGAGAAGCCATGACATTAATTTTTCATTGGTTAACTTGTTGATAGCATCTAGTGTGGTGTCCTTATCCTTTTCCTCCATCTCTCCTTTGTACACAATAGTCATGTGGGGGCCCTCCAAAGCAAACAAGAAGGCTATAGAGTGACCAATACCTAAGTCCTTGCATGTGATCAGAGTCACTCAACCTTGTAACTTTCTTACAGGCTTGCAAGCCAAAGTGAAAGGTTGAAGTGGGTTCAGAGCTTATGCTCTAAACCATGATGTTGCTTACGCTACTATGTGTTGCTAACTTGACTACACTAAGAGGAGGGGTGAATTAGTGTAGTGCATTCATGGATATTAATTGTTGTTTTAACTTTTCCTTTTAATGATTATCTAAACAATTAAATGAGCAACATAACATTATATGAAAAGCGGATTTAATACATTGTCAACAACATTCAACTACAACAGAAGAATCAACACATAAAAGCATCACATGTGGACAACATATTTAAGTGGAAACCCATAAAGGGAAAAAACATGAATTTGTTGTTATTATGATGCAAAGGAAAGCCCATACTTCCTCTATTACATAAGCTTTTGGAGGTTTCTACTATTTTGCAAGGTACAACTTGTTGGGAAGCTCCTACTCCCCCTTTGACATTAATTTTTGGCAAGCTTCTAGCTACAGGAGTCTCCCGCCTAGTTTTATTTCTACAAGCTATTACTTGCTCGGAAGCTTCTACTCCCTATTCAACAAGCTCCAACCTGCCCTTTTTCAGGCAACTACCTAAAAGGATGCAAAAATCCCCTGGTACATAAAAAATTTAACATGTTAACTTACGTAGTATTTAACTCTACATACCTCCATTTCTTTGTATTTGCCATCTCTTCTTCAAATCAACTTCACATCTACTCTTCTTCCTCTTTCTCTTTGTGTCAAGTAACCCACAAACTAGATCTCTCACATAACTCAATCAGCTCTCTAACCTTACAGCCTTCCAAAAACACATAATTTTATAAACATGTTGACTATTAGTATTCCATGCATGAATATGAAATGAACAGCTTGCCACTTTGTATTCCAAGGTTGTCTCTTTGTGGTCAACCTCTTTGTTTCCAATTTCTCTCAAATTTTGAATAGCAAAACAATATTGATGCTCTGCCAAATATTATTTCAAAAAATAACATCAACCAACTATAATGATTAAATAGGCCACAATAATGCGAAGACCATGTAACTTTATTGGGATAACACGATATTTTCCTTATCCATTCTATAGAACACGGACATTGGTTACCCTCTGCAAATTTGGGCTACTAGCGTTGATAATCCATTGTCAATCTGAGCTACGGACGCTGGTAGCCAACTCTATTCTGTATCTGTCTCTTGAATTAGGGGAAAATAAAAAAAATCCTTTATCCAATCTTGCATCTTCTTGCAAATCAACATTTTAAGCACCTCTACAAATCACACTTCGTCTTAAATCTAAGCTACCATGTTTACCAACATCTCTAAAAGTCTTGAACAAGTCTTGATTCTTAAATCACTATAATCAGCCCATTATAATCAACCTTTAATTAGACCACTTTAATTAACTTTAATCAGCCTTACACATCACAACATTTGAGCAAGCATTCACATCACAAAATACTTCTGACAAGCAACATAGGAGTACCAATTGAGCACTAGCAGTAATACAAACTCAACCTCAAATCATACCTTCAACAAGCATACCTTCAACACCCTTTGCCATCAATAACAATTCACCAACAATTTCCCCCTTTAGCATTAATGGCAACATATTGATCCTCCCCCTTTTGACTTGAGAAACATTTCTCCTTATTGCTCCTAACCTTTGCTTACCTCCCCCTTTGACATCAATGGCAAGGGGGTTAACAAATAACTATGTCACGACAAATTTATAATGGATTATTTTAATAGCCTTTGCACACTTGAAACCTTCATTATTTTTGGGCTAGATATGAGTATGGGTGCATGGTTTTCAAAGGTTTCATTATGAATATGCCACCTTGAACCAAATAGGAAAAGAAGAATTCTTTGCTTTGGAAATTATTTTTGTATCTTTTGAAGCACTAATGCCACAATCTCAAGGAAACATTTTGTAGAATATACATCTTCACAAAGCACTAAAGTAACATAAGAACTGAACTTAAAAAAAATTATGTTGACGATGGAAGGACCATATCCATCATACTCAACCTCTGCAATCCACATTTGTTGCAATGTGTTGAGAGATGCCAAAATAGAACCTCTAATCCAGACACTGTACTTCTTCTCTAGAGGTGTAACCTCTTTGATTTTCATATTGTTGGGAGACAGTGCAATGATGGCCTTGCTCATATGGTCAACAATACCAGGAAACATAGTAGACCCACCACTAATCACAATGTTTCCATATAGATCCTTTCTAATATCCTCACCACACCTCATGATGGAGTTGTGCCTTATCTCATGGATACCTGCAACTTTCATCCAAAATAGAGAAGGTTGGAACAATACCTCAAAGCATCTAAAACATCGAGCGCCCATCAAGGAGATCATAACTTTTGTCAATGAAAGAGTTGTTTTTAGTTGTCCTCATCTCGTATTCTTAGTCAATAGCTATGTATGCAAGCTTTTCCTTCACATCATAGACAATTTCACACTCTGCAATAATGGTGAATGAATACGATCTCTTCGTTAAGATCTTCATTAATGTAATTGTCAAGTCTCGCCTAGCAAGATCCAACCTAAGTATATCATGAGACAAGGCATATCCTTCATAATTTGGCACTGTGTGACTAACATTAAAGCCAAACTCATGTTTTCTATTGACTCACTCCGCTCCAACATGTCTCAAGTGTATCAAAAGGTAAAGGTTAACTTCATCAGGACGTGACATAAAAGGAAAATTGCCTCATGTTTTAAGAAATGCCTCCCTAGCACCAGGATATCTTTCTGTCAATTGATTCTTCAATTGTCGAGGGATAATACAATAGTCATTAGTATTCATGATTCTAATTGTTGAGTCTAGTAGTTGTGAAAAATCCTTGAAATGCAAAAATTGGAATTAATTCTTCTAACTGATTAACTATTTATTAATTTATTAATTAACATCAAATTAATCACACTGCAATTTCTTCACAAAATAAAAATATTGCCCAATATAAACTAAAAACTGAGAAAATAATGGCACACACATAAAAAAATGAGATAATTGTTTTTGGACAAATGTCCCTGGAAAATCCAATGTGGGAAAATAGTGCAGCAACTAAGGGTTTTATTACTAAGCAACAATGAGAAATCCTGAATACAATCTTTGGATGCCCAGCTAGAAATCCAAGCAGCAAAATAATCTAGCCAAAATGTATGTGAGGCAAATACGTCAACACCACACCTAATCCAGCTCCGACAACTGGAAAATATAGTTTTTTCGTACAACCTCTTTGTAGTGCTTGTGTAAGCCCTAACTCACTAAGCCCTGGAACTGCTAGAAAGATGACGTCCTAGCTGATTTTGCCTCTGGAAGTGACTCACTTGACCTCCTTGAGATTTTCTAGAACAACTGCAATTGAATCACCCTTCCTCTTAGCAAAGTCAATCTTCCTCTGAAGCTATATGTGTTGGCTTTATGCACCCTCTCTAGGAAATACGACCCTCATGCTTCCGACTCTCCAAAATTAGAAAACATCCTTCGAACTCAATGTGTTTTCCCCTCTTTGTCTCTGTGTTGCCTCTCTGGCTTGAACTCTTCCAAGAAGATGTTGCTCTCCTGAAAAGCAAACTGCCCAAGGAAACTCGTTCTCCAAGTGCATTTATCCATCAACCCATAAACCTCTTCTTATAATCTCCAGTTGGGACTCCAACGACCATGATTAAAACTTAATCGATGGTTTAAATCATCTCCAGGTCTATCTGTGTGAGTTTCTAGAGAATTCTCACATTTCTCAAATAATTACTATTAATTAATCTCTTCCCATAGGTTAGACTCAGGAAATTTGTAATTATGGTCAATTAATTTAATTGAGCCATCTCTAGGTGGAATTTCTATAAATGATTTTTGAGTTTTGGAGAAGTGTTGTGTTTTATCCTATCCACCGATGCTACAGAAAACAACACTTCCTCTTAGTGAGGAAGGTGTTCTAGTGTCATACTGCTACAACACCCTGTCTCTACTACATCCTCCAACCACGCAACTAATGTTCGACAATTGTAGTTTCCTGCCATTGTCCACTAACTACTACACAAACTATGATTGATTTGCCACTTACTATAGATGAACCAACCTACTGCATATGTGGTGATGCTGACACTACATTGTACATCATGTATTGTTGCCAAACTCTACATATGCACTACAACTCCCTCTCAACTGTTGTTGTTGCTACTACAACTAAGAAGCATCCATAATACTAAATCATTTTGTGTCTTTGTGCTACAACTGTCTCCTAAGCATTTGACTGCTACTAGCCTCTACACTTTCCACTGATAAATTAGTGTTGTTGTTGATTCTACACTAAGCCTCTTGCTTTGTTTTCAACACTACTCTGTGTTCCTCAGCATCTGACTTCAACTAGTCTACTATTGTCACTCTAGAACTGACTGCATCAACTGACATTGATCCTCCTACTACTAAGCATTATGGGGCCCTATAGCAAGGTACTGATCCATGAGGAAACATCGTTTGATGCTCGCCTCAAGGGATCCTACCCAAATATGCGCAACTCTACGACTAGATCTCTATATCGGCCCACCTCTCTCTAGGAGGTATAGTCGCATACATGGAAAAATATTCCTCCAACTTGGAGGATACTTTCTCTATCTCTACAGATGTCACTACCTGATCCTACTTCTCTTTCTTGTTCTTCTTCCTTTAAGGACATTGAGTGTTGTAGTTTCCAAACTCGCCACACTTGAACCACTTGATCTTAGATAGATCCTTATTTTTCTTCTCCTCCTCCTGTGAACCTTGTCCCTAACTAGGACTCTTTGATGCAAGGGCCACATTATCTTCCTCCTTCACACCTTTCGATCCCTTCTTGTTGTTGCTATTGATGGAGGCCTTCACAAGTGCTCTCCTCATCTCTTTCTGCTGCAGCACTGACCACATCCTGTCCCACCTTGGTAATGTATCTCATCTTAGAATGCCTTAGACGAATGTTTCTAATCCTCAGAGACATTGTTTAGGGCCAAACGAACAACTGTATCTTGAGGCGCTTCTCCAATGGCTGCAAGTTGATCCCATATTTCCTGAATTCTAGTAAGAAAGCGTCAATTCCTTCTCCCTTATGCATCCTGATGTTCCTCAACTCCTCCTTTAGAAACATCTTCTATTGCTTGGAAGGATTTTTATATAGCCCTGCGAGAGCATCCCACATTTCCTTGGTGATGTTCTTGTAAGCTATGTGTGAGACTATATGGCCTCGAACTCTATCGAGAATCATTTTCATCACCTTGGCCATTTCATTTCTGAATTTATATAGTTGTTGTTTATCAGTATGTTCTACCACGACATTCTTTGCATAGGTCTTCATATCAGGCTCATCAAGTAGAAAGGACATTTTAGCCCTCCAAATGGCATAGTTGGGGGCACCATCTAATCTATCTTAATCTCTAAGCCTAATTGTGGCCATTTCTGTAAAAGCTCAAAACTAGAATCTCCTCTTATTTGTTTGCTTGGTTGCCTATTCTGAAACTCACACTCCCTTTTGGAATGCATGGAACTGCTATGTCTGCCTTGCTCTATCTTCAACTGTTTTCTGGAACCATTGGCTCAGCCTTTCCAAATTTCCTTCTCCAGAAAACTGGCACATGAGCTACAACCCCAGCAACTCAAACTAGCTAGTCTGGTAAACTCATACGACCTTCTGCAAGTGGAAAATTATGAATCTCCTCCAGATTACTGGAACTGGAAACCCTCTAGGAAAATCTAGAAATTCCTCTCTCTCTATGTGCACTTTCTCTTCCACCTGGCATTGATTATGCTCTAACAAACTGCTGTGAAACCCTTCTACACCTAGAAAATAAATATGCTTAGTGAAAATATTGATATGCTTCACCATAATTGCTTCTTAGCTTCACTACTACCTACTAAAATTGCTATTGGGCTCTGTGAATTTTTCCTGCCACTTGAACTAGAAAAATTGAACCCTCTACCCAATAGTTTGAACTGCTTGGCCAACTTTTGTGCAAATTTTGAAATCGAGTTGCCAGACTCCCTTTGAACCTGGACGATTTCTCCCTTCTGCTTCTGAGCTTCTTGTTTGATCAAATTTTCTTTGATATCGTGTGAAAATTCCTTGAACTTTAGCAACTGGAATTAATTATTCTAATTGATTGACAATTTATTAATTTACTAATTAATATTGAATTAATAGCACTACAATTTCTTCACAAAATAAAAATATTGCGTAAGATAAACTGGAAACTGAGAAAATACTAGCACACACACATAAAAAATGACACAATTATTTTTTGACGAATGTCCCCGGAAAAACCCAATGTGGGAAAATGATGTACTAGCTGAGAGTTTTATTATTAAGTGGCAGTGAGAAATTCTGAGTACAATATTTGGATTCCCAACTGGAAATCCAATCATCAAAATAATCTGGCCAAAATGTCTGTGAGGCAAATACCTCAACACCACACCTGTTCCAGCTCCAACAACTAGCAAATCTAGTTGTTCGTATAGCCTCTGCGTGAACCTTTGCGCAGTGCTTGTATAGGCCTTAACTCGCTATGCCTCGAAACTATTGGAAATATGACGTCTTGGTTGACTCTACCTTTGGAAGTGACTTGCTTGGGCTGTTGGATATTTTCTAGACCAAATGCAACTATATCACTCTTCCTCTTAGCAAAACTGATCTCCCTCTGAAGCTATTTGTGCAACCTCTGTAGGAAATACGACCTTCTGCTGCTGACTCTCAAGAACTAGAAAAATTCCTTTGTACTCACTATCTTTGTCCCTCTTTGTCTTTGTGTCCCCTCTTTGGTTTGAACTCTTCCAACAAGATGTTGCTCTCTAGAAAATCAAACTACTCAAGGAAACTCGATCTCAAAGTGTATTTCTCCATCAACCCATCGACCTATTCTTATAATCTCCAGTTGGGACTCCAACGACTATGATTAAAACTTAATTGATGGTTGAGATCATCTCCAAGTTGATCCTTGTGAGTTTCTAGAGAATTCTCGCCCTTCTCAATTAATTACTATTAATTAACTACTTTTCATAAGTTAGGAAATTTTTAATTATGGTCAGTTAATTTAATTGAGCCATCTTTAGGTGGAATTTCCAGCAAAAAAATTATGGGTTTTGGATAACTCTTGTGTGTTAGCCTCTCCACCAAGTCTTGAGACCAGAACACCATCTGATGCTACAAAAACTAACAATGGCAACAATCAACGAACATAAGTAGACCTTGTCTTCGGAATTAAATGAGATGACAAATCCTTCCTTTCACGAGTATTAAGCTCTTTAACCACAAAGTCTACAATATCAATGATTTCACTTTTCTTGGACGATAGCTTGCAAACAATTGTGATAAAAATCCATTTATAACACATCATTCTCTTGTGGAACCACGTCCTTGTGTTCCCCTTCGTGACGAATCTCCTTCCTCTGAACATAAAGTTGAACCATATCTTTATCGAGCATGTAAATCTCAGCCCTAAAGGTCATTCATAGAATGAGATGAGTTCCAACTCCTTTGTCATATTTGATTTATTTGATCAAGGCTTTAATCATGGAATCTTCGGCCCTCATCTTGGCATTAATTTTCTTGTTCTTTGCATGAACGCTCTGAGTTTCTATTGGCATTGTGCTTCTGAGGGAATGGATACCTGGCCATCGATGCTGACATAACTGAAACTATGGCCATTTCTCTAGTTTGACATCTTCTATCATCTACTTTGGCATGATTCCCAGGCAAAGGTTTATGGCACATTTTTAAACTTTGGAAAAAACTTTAAGAACTAATATTGGTAACATTCAAACGTCGTTAAGTGGATGCTTTCTCTCTCACATTTCTTTTTCTCCAAAGAACTCCTCGATGGTGTTGAGAAACCAAAATGCTTGTAGATTATAGTTGATTTCTCTTAACTTGGTAATTACCTGTGAATGTTTGTTTTCTTATTATTAAATTTATATTCTCTTCATCAAGAAATTACCAAAATGTATAAAACATGAAGACTATAAGAGATAACAAACACAAGAAATTAGGCTCCAAGCCAGGGAAAAAACCCACAAGGGGGAAACCCAAGAACAATCCTCTTCTTATAGAAACAAATCAAAGTAAGATATCCACGACCCAAGGCCAAGACCAGGACTGCCACAAAGACTCAATTCAACCCTCCTCCAAGCCATCTCCAATAAGTCATAGTCAACAAAATTCAACACCTGTCAAATCTCTGAGTTTTGGTCAATCCCTAAAATCTCGAGCCTTGTAATTTTGGCCCTGTAACAACCTCAAAAAACCACAGAATAAACTTGCATGTGGAAACATAATTAGGGCAAAATTCAATTCGTCTTCTCTCCTTTGACCTCATTTTCTCTCCTTCTCTCTCCTTTGACTTCGCCGATTTTTCTTCCTTTCTTGGCACAAAAATCAATGTGTATGTTGAATGATCAAATGAGGTCGAACTTCCTTGTACTTATACATGTCCAGGAGGTCAAATGATACCTTTTTAGGCGGACTTGGTCTTTGGGGTGACATTTTTTACTCTTTGACTTGAAAAATATTTTTCTTTTTCTTTTACAAGAAGCCCAAATGGGACTTTGACTCAATTACATTTCTGTTGAAAAGTGTGCAACAAGAAATTCTTGTTGAGATTGCAACAAGATGATGGAGCTTAGTGAAAAGAGTCGCCTTCACTAAGTGGGCCCGCAGGCTATTTTTGGCGCAAGTCTATTTTTAGACTATGTCTATTTTTAGACATATGGATCATGTCTATGGATTGCAGGTTTTTGTTTATGGATGATTGATCAAGTTGGAAAAAATAGATGGACTTCTATTTTTAGACCACAGCGGAGTGACTGCTCAGTCTAAATATAGAACAATCAAATATTATTAGCTCATAATAATATTTAGACTATAAACTTTGTCTTATTCTCTTGGAGCACTTCAGAATGAGCTACGGATGTGGTACATGCAGATCCCAGAAGGAAATACGTGGTTACCTATGGGATGACTAATATTTGCATGCAGGACTTCAGTTAGAACTCAAGTGAGTTGAGTTTAGTGGACTGGAGGTGCAGTTGATGGAGTTGTGTTCAGTTTAGCTTTGTTAAACTGGTTGTATTTAGTCTAACTGGAAAATAGACTAGAGATGAGTTGGGTGAATTAGCTATTAATTAATTCACAAGTTATTAACTCATAATACAACTAATGAATACATCAGTTAACTCAGTTGCATGTCAGTGCATGTTCAGTTCAGCAGGGAAAGGTGTTAGAGGATCAGATTGCTATCAGTTGTGACTATAGTTGTGCACTAGATCTTGCACAATCAAGGGATTGAGTATGCCAATGAGTTTGCCCACGTATTTTCCCACATTGTAGCTTGTGCTCACGTGATTTTTCCAAGTAAATACGAGTTTGCCTTGGAATTACCATTATTCTCATGCAGGTATTAAGCAGCGGATGCAGGCAAGCAGCGAAGGAGATTTGAGCCAGAGATTGATTCAGATCTGAGTTGTATTGTGTGTAACAGAGGTGGAGATACTTGTGAGAAGTATTATGATGTGTAATGTTACATGACTCAATCATTAATATACAGATAGTTGGGGTTTTTAGCGAGATGCTTTCCCCGGGATACATACTGTGTTAATGTGTGAATGCTCTTGATGTTTTATTGTTATTGATGCTGCTATATTGATGATCAACGTAGAGGAGCTTATGTATTGTGTATGTTTTCCGCAATAGTACATGATCAGGATAATCTCCATTGAATATGTGTTAAATTATTCAAAATTTCTACATAAAGATACTGAATCATAAAAGCTCTAAACCACAATTGTATCAACTAGTAACAATCTGAAGATCTACTGTCAAATTACAAATATCTAAATAGACAGCAACAAAAATCACCCTTCTCACTCAATCAATCAATCATACTCAATCTCCTTATGCATTCAATTCTACTTTCAAATCTAAGAAGACATCATTGACAACAATAGTAAAACAACAACCCGATCAGATATATCAATCATCATGAACAACAGGCTTTTCTTTTTCATACGCTACTTGGAAGTGTCGAACCAACGTGTATATGTGCCTTCACCAAGGTGAACCAGCGTACAGATTTGCAGATAAAAACTTATAACTTCGCAGCTATTCCAGTCTTCAGATATACCTATATCATAGCATTTAAAGCACAAAACATTAGTTAGCACTCACATCTAGACTGTCCATTATTAGATCTCATAATGATAAGTCATTATGATCTTGATCCATCATTAGATCTTATCCATCATCAAACTCTTAGGTGCATACTTAGTCCAGATCAAGAAAAGCATCAGAAACCCATAACATGCATAATTTCTTTTGATCTAACAGTTCATAAGATATTCATTACTTGTGAACTTAGCCTTTCGATCTTCTCCTTCTTATATACTTAGATCCTTTGTCAATACCTCGGAGCAATACCTCAAACCAAAACCTTGATTTTCCATCCCATACATGCTTTTCCTTGTATTAAAGTGCGTGCATACATATACGCTCCTTTTGTTCTATTAACCCACGTGTGTACGCTGCTTGGACAAAGTGAACCAATGTATACTTCTTAAACCATTATCTTTCTTCAATCTCTAGAGTCTGATCTGTAGTCCTTTGTTCTATCATCCTATCTTTTGTACCATTACTTTGTTCCCTCTGAATAGACCTGTTATAATGTTATTTTCCATTGCACATTACTTAGTAACTAATTCCTTTGAACTGCCCTGCATTTTGTCACATCTGTAAACACAATTTCCATGCATGCTGTCACAACTGATATCTCTCCTGTAGATTCATCTAGTTACCATATACAAGTGAGTTGTTCTGCTACAAGTGGGTTGCCATCAAGTACAACACATGCATCATAATGCCAACACATAGTCATTCCCAACCTGCTTCCACAAAGATACGAATGATGTGCAACATAAAATACAGATACTTGAAATTTTTTCACATGGGAAGGAAGGTCTTGCCTATGGGCAAAAAGACGTGTCACAACCACTACTTTTACCCAATGCACATGCTTACCACTTTGATAGATACCACTTTTCAACAAACCTCGAAATCCTCTTGCAGGTGCGTCCTCGTTTGCACCGAGCTTCTTAGAAAGTGCATGAAAGGATTGAAACTTGTTGCCTGCAACAAAGCTTTCCAAGTAAGATTGTTCTAGCCATTGAGTGATTGGATCATAGAATTCACGGTGGCTATATGGAAAGCCTCGTGATCTTTGAGAGGATGAATTCTCAATTTTCCAAATGAGATCATGATGGGAATCTTATAAGGAAAAATAAATCTAATCATTCTCAATAGTCATGCTAAGACAATGAGTACCTTCCATAACCATCAGCACGACCTAAAGTGCCTCATCTACTTAATGGAAATATGAAGGGGGAGATGTTAAACAATGAACATCAAATAGCGCGAAGCAACTGTAACCGGATGTGTTGATGGGAAAATGATAAGCCAATTGACAGTCACACAAGATAGAGAAAATATAAAATGAGCTAGTTGAGACGTCAAATTCCCAATTTGCAATTTGAACTATCTTGTGAATGTTATGCACAATTGGACCAAGTTCGATGTGAGCTAGATATGACGGACCACCTTCCTGCAACTAGTGAAAAATTGCGTAGGCATCATAGTTATCACAAGAATTTTAAAAGGATGCTAGCATCATGAATGCATGATACCATTTGGGGCGTGATGAATTGGGAGGAACTTGATTCATGTGATAGCTTGTGTGTTCATCATCACCCAGGGAGATTTCTAGTGTGATGAGTGGACATGTTTGCAGTACAAGGTTCGCAAGAAGGCTGAGTAGCTGATCATGAGAGGGAAAATTCAATAAGTATGATTGTGGGTAAAGACAGTCTTTGAGATGATCAACTTTACAATTCCATAATTTCGTGAGAGATGAAAACTCCCAACCCATATTTGATATAAGAGATGTGCATGAATACAGACACTCTATAACAGATTCGTGGATTCAGTCATAAGTAAAAATTCGAAAGATCACACCCAGAATACCAATTTTTTTTTACACGGATCCACACTGAATGAAACCATGAAGATAGATGGATTGTGCGTGAGAAACCATATCTGATTTGGTTGGAGGGGCTTACCAGAGTCACGAGGTCTTGACATAACCATCAATGGAAGTTGAAGTGCCTTCGCTCCTTGGCATTTTATGAAACTTTCCAAAATTGCAAAATCGTATTTTGAAGCTTGAACTAGATCATGTAGGGCTTGAGGATGGATGTTATTGCTAATTTTAAAACTTCTATCCAAACAAAAATCATCTTTGTCACAGGTTTCAACAACGATCATATTTCTCAATTGAAGAGGCTCTTCTAATGGTACGTTCACATATAAATGAATTGGTGAGCTCATTTGAGCAAGCTGCTTTGACGAGTTGTCTTCATGCAACATAAGAGATGATGAGGGGTGCGAAGAGTCTTGTGCAATTCAACTATTTCCATAATGGACAGCCTCACTGACTTGTTTCAATTGATGATATAGCTCATCATATCAAGAAGCTAGAGAACATGGAGTATCTTCACCACATGTAGATGCAATGTGAATGGTAGGACACAAGGGCAAGTGAGGTGAAGAGGAAGTTTTGATATGGATGACTTCTTTAACCGGAGCACATTCTAGATCTGAGTTAGAGTGTTCATGGGAAAAAGGAAGATCACATGATGTTCTTGGGAATTCGTCACAACATATGGAAGCATGGGAGTGATGATTGCCCAAGACTAGGGGTTGATCAAAACAATTGATCATGCAGGATGATCTAACGAGATTAGTAGATTGAGAATCGTTCAATAATGGAATCTTATTGTTTTGATGTGGAAAATATTGAAACATAGAGGGAAGATTGATAGTGTCCTCACCTTTCTGCTCCTCTACCTGTGTAATGTGATTTCCTGTCACCTAATCACAATTTCAGCCAACAACTTGAGAATCAAGAGAATGCGAACAACTGGCTGGAAAAGAGGAATGATAAAGTGAGTCATGGTACAAGGAGTCATGGCTTGTAGATGATAGAGGATGGCAGAGATGCAGATCAAATTCAAGAATTGAGTTATGAATAGTGACATCCTCTTATGGAATGGAGGGGTGATTCTTCACTGTAGGATTCTTGAGCCATTCTGGAATGTCCTCCATTAAAGCAGGAGATAGATGATATGATGAGTTAGGGACTTGATGCACAGATTTGTCAACTTCATGATCACGACAAGGGGGCACCCACATTGGGACTAAAAAAGGAGGATGACAAGGAGAAAACAGGGTAATGGGCTCCTCTGTGGTCTGAGGTGCCTCATGGTCCACAAGAGTTGGGGTGGAAGGGAAAACGAGAGGTTCACTGTATTGGGAAACATGAACCAAGCGTCTAAACTCTTGTGTCAAGAAATTCGAGTTCAAAAGATGTTTAGGAATTTCATAACAAAGGTGAATGAAGCGATCAACAAAATCCTCAATTGATTCGTCAGGCTTCATTCTTAAACTGTAGATCTTTTTATAGAGATCTTGGTGGTTATACTCATCTAGTGTTTTAATCATCATCACAGCAAATTGACCAAATGAATCGATAGAGGCAAAGGGTAATGTATGAAACCAATGTTGAGCATGACCTTCGAATGTGAATGTGAGTCGTACAATCCGTACATCTTTGGAATTTATTTGGTGACGATGGCAAAGAGTCATAATTTGAAGCACATGCACACGAAAAGACAGTTCAGCCTCACCATTGAAATTCAACTTGGACAGGTCATGAATAACTTCCGCAGGGATGGTGCATTTAGGATTTTTAGAAAAACATACCAGGATTACGATTTCAGGAAGAGTCATTTTAAAATAAGAGATTCAAGCCAGACTCTATTTTTAGAAAATTATATATTACAGAGAAATGGAACACAAAATATTGCAGAAATATAAACACAGAAAATGCATAAAACGAGAGAGACACAGATATACATGGTTCGCCCAGTTTGGGCTACATCCACGGAGAAACAACCAGAACTTCCTTTTATATTATCCAGCAAACTGAAGAGATACAACCTACAGCAGACCTGCTATAATTCCCTCTTCGCTCTCAATATCCTCTCTCTTCCTCACTCAGAATACAGATCTACATAGACGCAATACAATTCCCTCATATATAGCGAGGGGGTGCCTTCTAGGGCAAAAACCCTAAATTAAACATAACAACTACCGTCAGATCTCTGCCTAGTGAATGACCCAGATTGACCCCCCCTGCAGCGTATATTTTACGGATGGTGTTGCCGTCCCATTACGAATTCGGGTCCAATGCAATGATACCTTTGAATATAAAAGATAATCAAGCTCCACACCCAACATCTATGGGTGCAACCTGTCATCTGGCCCTCCTTCTAGAGTTAGAATTGTTGATGGTGCTGGACTTGCTAACATTCAGGGGATATCCCTTGTCTGAAGTCCCAACTAGACCTCACACCATTTGGTGTAGGAATCTCATTCGGTATAAATGCCTCATTGCTATATACTTAGAGATATGCCTTGGCTCTAATTGTCAGCACATGAGAGTGTTGCGTTGGTATGTTCAAACATCAAGGTAAGTGTGCCTGGTGAGTGCATAAAGTAACTTGTGTGTCGGTTCTCTTATTGCAAAGGGGGAGAGTAAAGTGAGCCTATAAGTGAGAGGTAATAGTACCACCCAGGAAGAGACACACACGAACCAGAAAGGTTTGTTTGGCATCCAGCAAAAGCGGCAGCCGTTAAAACCAAAGTGCAGGGGACAACATGTACACCACCCAACGGAGTAGTCCACATGGATGTGACAGTCGTTAAAACCAAAGTGAAGGGGAAAACACGTACACCACCCAGCGGAGAATTCCACACAGATGTGACGGTCATTATAACTAGAAAACAAAGATGGTATGTTGAGTATTGTTATCACCAACAAAATGATCATCTAGCCTAATTTACTAGATGGATTGAAGTACACCATGTAAAGCCAATTTTACCATAGTAAAATTGCTTTCACTATGAGAAATTACTTAATAAACCACCTTTGTTAAGTAATTTATAGTTAAAACCATGAAGAATAATTAAATAAATCACTATTTATTTGATTTTCTTCTAGGAATAATTAATTAAACCATTGTTCAGTTATTATTCCTTGTCATATTTGACCCAATCATGAAAATAAACAGATAAATCATTAATTATCTTATTTTTCTCTAAGAATGATTAATTATTCATTAATTAATTAGTATTCTTTGTCAAATTTGACTAAATCCCTTAGGAATAATTAAATAAATCCTTATTTGTTTATTATTCCTTAACTAATTCCTTGAGATAATAAATAAATCATTTATTTATTTATTATTTCTAAATAAAAGTTTAAATACCTTTTCCCTCCTAACCAAATATAATAAAATATTCCAAGTGGTTATTCCAAGAATGGGATCAATAATATCTTATTATTGCTCATTATTCGAGAATAACTCAATATTTTGTTATAAATAGAAGGGTTTTCCATCCATTATTCACTTTTGATTATTTTCATTGTTGCACTCACTGTTGTAACTCTGATTATTTTCATTGTCGCACACCATATTTTTGTTGGGTTTACACTTTATAGAGGAGAGAGACTCTACACAAGTTGAAGACGTTTGAGGATAGCCAAGAACCCATCCCATAGAGGGGGACTCGTAACATCTATTTGTTCCCTTCACAGGTGTTATAATAAAAGCTATTCTTTGTATATTTGGTTTCCATTGGATGATTGGAGTTATTACTCTGTCCTTTTTCTGTTTAACTATGATCATGGCATAGATGAGAATTTTGGCAGGTTTTGTTTCTATCAGTTGTTGCAGATCTACAATGTTTAGCAGCCATTTATATTTTTGAGATTGTTTGTCATCCACAATCTTAAGTGGGTTCTTTTGTACATCTTTGAGAAGAAAACAATAAAACAAAATTGGCGACTCTGTTGGGTTTTATACTTCAGATCGAGAAACTTGGGTGACCTTTGGTTTTCAGCTTAGGGTTTCTTTTTTTCTTTTCAATTCTCCTAATGTTTCCTAGTTTTTTAACCCTAGATCTATTAAATGTATAAGTTCTGCAAGCTTTCTGGTCTTTTCCGCAGGTCATAGGAAATAGACACAACAAGGGCAAAAGTTTTTTCCGAGATTTTCCAATCAGGATCCACAAAGTAGAAATCGCACTTTTTAGCCCAAAAAGTGCGATCTAGAGGCCAAAGTGCACTTATCAGCCCAAAAAGTGCGATCCCACTTAAAAAACAAGTCAGTACCTGTGATTTTTGGATTTCCAGGTTTTTCTCAGATCTATTTCTAGGTTTTGCAGAGAACTGTCTACTGGGTTGTCTGACCTCTATCCCATCTCGCTTAGGCCTTCATCTACTCTGATTTACTCGTCGATGTGGAATTTAGCCCCCCTAGGGCTTCTAGTATGCTTCCACCTTTATATGAGGAGTTTCACTGAGTGAGTAATCTAAGTTTCTGCATTGCTTTCAGCCATATTTTCCAGATATGTGCCCTTTCATTTCAGATCTATAAAAAGAGGTTATTACAATCCATAGTTTCACATTACAACTTGTTTGGTCATTGGCCTTAGGGTCTCATCGATTTCCCAAGGTGTTTCACCCATCTCCCTATCTTTTTGCAGTGATCTTCCTCTCTGCTTTTTTGTTGTTTCTACACCACTTTCCAGCAACCTAGTGTCAATTGATCCCAATCACACCGACAATTAGATATCTTGAACTTTTTAGTGTGTTTTCCATCGATTTAGCCACCAACCAGCACAGTGCTTGCAAACCCAATTTGGGTGGAGTTTAGTAAATTGTTTTTCTTTTCATTTTCTATTGTTAATTTTAGTTTATTTTCAGCAAGCTTTTTTATTTTTTACAAACACAATCTGGGCTTACTCAATAAACACACTTGCACACACAAGCACACCTTAAGCGAAGGGAATTTGGTTTACACCGCCATGCCAAGACTTAACATAATAAATTTATCTCCCCTCATCAAGACAAAGGCATATTTTTTATCTCCCTTCACCATTTCCATGTCACGTGTGTCTTACCACCATTGTGCCACCAAGGCATTTGTCATAGACACTATAAGGCCTTCACCCCCAGTTTCCACTTGGGCATATTACCCCTTCCCGTCGGGTTCGAGTTCATAGTCCTTCAAGTCCCCATACTGAATCTTCTCCTAGTTCTTCTGATTCTTGATCTCATTCTGAGCCTCCTTCACCGCATATAGTCACCATATCTGGACCCACAGCTGGTGCAGGAACCAAACCTAGTGTTGGCTCTGGTTCTATCCCGGTGGTCACATCAAGTGGAACAGTCTCAAGAACCGTTCCGGCAGGCCCCATGCTCACCTTTATGGCTGGGTTAAGTCTACTGGATTTTAATCAGTTTATAAACTACCCCATGCACCACGATGCTAGTTGGCCTTCTATTCCGACTAAGCTTCCCTCAGACATCCCAAAGTTTGAGGGTTATGCCGGAGAGGATCATGTTAGTGTCGGTATCTTCATCCCTCCGTCAGAGATCAAATCCTCTTGTTGCATTGCATATTAGGTGTCCCGCCAAGTCAGCTGCATTCCATTGGGAGCCTAGATCATCTGACGGTAGTGGCTTCTCCTACATTTTCCCTCATGTCCTTTACCTGCTGGCCCATTTTTCTCATCAAGATCATTTACAGTCACTTTTTGTCTTCAAAATTTGCAAAAGTCTTTTTTAGGGTTTCACTGTCGTTAGGTCTAGGGTTTCATTAGGGTTTCATAAAAAATGGTTTCAAAATGTCCAATAATAGTTAGCAGGCACGTGAGGAGGTCCCAGTATTAATAAATTTCATAATCAATTGCTCAGAGATGTATTTTTCCTAAAAACATAGTATTTTAGGTTTTATTGTATTAATTCATGTAATTTCATTTCTTTTATATGTAAAGCAGTTCAGAGGCAACCTTGGTCTCTTTCCCAAGCCTCAGTAGCTCCAATCCCCTGCAAAGCAAACAAAAATCAAGTCATTCAGTTCATCAGAAGGTTCAAATAAAGTGAAAAGCTAAAAAACAGAGTTAAAAAATAAAGTCATATTCCAAACATTGTCAAAGTGGTTTTTATGAAACAAAAATTAAAGGTCCTTGTATATAAATCATTTCTTCAATTCAAAAGCTCATTTCCATTCAAGCAACAAAGTGTGAGTGAAGTGGAAGCCGTGTTTAAGCAAAAGGAGAGAAACTTGGAAAAAACTGTGCAAAATCGGAGGCGTGACGCACTGGGTGGAAGGCGCGGCACATAGAAGAGGCACAGCACATAGGGCTGCAATTTCTAGTGTAAAGTTGTTCTGGCGCAGTGCACACATAGGGCGCAGCATGTTGGGTTTGAGGTGCGGCGCATAGAGTTGCCAAGCCCGTTTTGCTCCAAAACTCCCTCAAATCGCCAAAATCACTCAACACTTCCATTGTGCAAGTAAGTTAATCCCTCTTCATTGCTAGTAAAAGAGTTTTTCATATATTTTATGGTGGTTATATAATAGGAAAATCAAACCCTACCTTCTTTCCATTTCCCAAGAAACTATTGCCTAGGGTTTGCTTTGGTTATTTTGCTGCCGAGTTCATTTTGTCATTCCCTCACCTTTTCATTCCTTCACTCATTTTCTCACCTTATTCCCCCATTCCCTAACTCCCATATTCCCAAAAAATCATCTATCCCTATCCCTAATTCCCATTTCCCAAACCCTTACTACAAATCCCCAAACCCTAAAGTGTTGTCCCTAAACTTAATATCACTCCCTAATCCCCTGTTTCCCTAAAAAAACCCTATCCCAACAGTCCCAAAATCCCCATACTCTCTCCCTCCACAGTCCCTCATATCCTTTTCCCTTGGTGGTAGAAAATCAAAAAACACCATAAATTCCTAATACTCATCAAGAAAACTCACTTACTAGCATAGATGGAGTCTAATCCTTCATATGATCATGAAGAAGAGACACATAGTGATTCTCCTACAGAGGTACATGCACCCAGGAGGCCTCATAGAGGTGGCAAACATATATGAAAGGAACCCACTACTCTTGCTAAGCTACAGGCCTACCCTCTCACCATCACTTGTTTCCAACACCAGTCCTGCTATGATTTCTGTGAGCTAGTTGCTAGAATTCAGTATCATCATGAGTTGGCCCAGTTGTTTGTGCTTCATTTACATGATGGTCAAGCCACTCTAGCTAGTGTAACATTCGCTTTAACACCAGAATCTATTTCACTAGCAACCGGTATTCCTAACATTGGAGAGCAATGGAACAAGAGGCAGCAAATTGAGAGGTAGCATTACGAACCATACATCAAGCCTGGTTATTTGAGACAACTCAGCAGAGTTTTTCCTTTTCGGTACCTGAAAGATTCTTATGCTCCTTTGATGAAACTGATAATGAAGTATTTCAGGTGTGAGGGCCGATTTTCTCGTTTATATGCCTATCATATCAGGTTGCTGATGCATTTTACCAGGGTGAGGATGATGAATCTCCCCTACTTCATGTGCCGAAATATTGAGAAGATGACCACCCTAGTACAACACAAGACTCCTCAGCAGCAGTTCAATAGTATATATCATTTTGCTCTCATTAAAATTGTGGTCGTCCATCAGCTTGGTTTGCAGGGCATCACTTGGGAGGACTTCATTTCTCGTGAGTTTTTCACAGCTCGTCAGGGACCTCTAGAGGCGTTTCATGAGACAGGTGAACCTTCATATCAGCATGAGGGTCATGAGACATAGACCCCTAGTATGTCGGTGTTTGTCACCTATTAGAAGGGCACTAGACGGTTGTTCGCAACAGCAAAGCGAGTATTATCTCCACCCGGGGTGGAAGGGGTCTCACTTCCTTCATCAGCACAGCAAGTTCAAGACAAAGGCAAGAGGCCATTATAGGATGAGGGACCTTCAGGTGAGCGGGAGACTGATTTCATTCTCATTGAGGGTGATGATCCTAATGTGGGCCCGCAAAGCTCAAATCTCAAAGAAGTCATCCAAGAGCAGCAGGCGGACATCAATGAATTGTCCCTCAACTTGGAAAGGGCTAAGTGGATAATGAAGTACATGGAGCAAAGAAATAAGCAGCTTGAGGATCATCAAGCGATTATAGAATTGCAAAACATACGGGAAAACTGCCAAGCTGCCCAAAGGAGGAAGGTGGAGCTCACGTCACTTGAGCAAGAGATCAATGCCGATCAGGAATAATGCTTGAAAGAGCTAATACCCACTTAGAGATGTTTTTGGATAAGGCCAACAAGGAGAAGACATTGTTGAGGCATATGGCTTATCATTACATGGCGAGAAACAAAGTCTGCAAAGCGAGAATCAGGGGTTTAAAGGCAAAATTGAAGAGGGCATCAAGGAGACAAAAGGAGCATGATAGACTTTAGATATTGGCTGAGGCTTCCTTGGCCCAACACAATGCTTGATGGAGAAGACTCAGCCCAAATTTCAAAAAAATTGGGACACTTTTTGCATTTTTGAAATTTTTGGCACAAAAAACAGAGTTTCTGCTCTATGCGCCACGCCACCCGGCGCTCGCTTTTGATGGGAGCCTCCTAATGACAAAAACTTAGCATTTTTGGATTTGGAATGAAAATATATGCTTTCCTACCAATGGCCAAGAAATTTTGACAGGTTTTGAGCCCTCAAAAAGGTAAAAAACACTCAAAAAATGACCTTACTGCCCCTATTTTGACACATAGGAAGCAGTGTTGGGAGAAATGAATTTTGGAGGGGCAAATGGAGGCCATATTCAAAAATTCCACTTGGGTTGGAAATTAGATAGGACTTCCAACAACCACACTTGGAGAAAATCTGGACACCGAGAAGGCCTTCAAAAGTGGCTCTAAACAGGCGCTACGCATAGAGAAATCAGCGCGGCGCATAGGGGAAATTTTGCTCAATTTGACCAAGTATACTCTGTTTTTCACCTAGCTTTTGCTAGTTTGACTTTTTCTCCTTCTTGATGTCAAATTGTGATGTAATTTAATGTACATTGATGGATCATGATGTAAATATGTCAAATTTTCACTTAAGGAGGTAGATTCATCTATCAAAAAGTTGTTTGAAATTGAATGAATCAAGTCCCTTGTTTCTAGAAGCATGTTGTTGCACTGCCTAATTTCTAGTTATCAGTTTAGAATTAGTTGGAACAGTTCCTAAACTTGTGAGCTCCACCCCTAGAGGCTAGGATGAGCTATGGTTTGTCTATATCTTGTGATTTTTCAGTCATTAGCATGGTTGGACTTTTGAGAAAGCAAGGAGCTTCTTGTATATTCATATCAGCAGTTTTGGCTAAGGAATTGAGACCAGGGTTTGCAGCACTCTTTGGGATTCATGTGGCATTTTTTTTTGGTACATTTCTTTCTTCTGTATTTATGAAATTACTTATGTGTATGTATGACATTATCTATCTTGTTTCTTCTTAATTAAATCAAACAAGAGTGAAGGTAGAATCCATTGAAATTGCAGTGCTCTACCTAAGGTTTGCTTTAGTTTTTGATGTTTTCAACTGTTTGAAGAGGATCCATGGTTTTTCTTGCCCTCTTCAACTCTTCACCTATCTAATCCCTCCATCTCATTCAATTTGAAGTGCCAAAATCAGTTGCCTACCTTTCCCCATTGAGATCTCTGCAAGACTCAACCTCATCCCCTGCACCCAAGATCTACCTTTCCATTAGAGCCAACAAAAACATCATTTTATTCAATCAAACTATTTGCACACATACCTAGCCTAAGATCAGTAGTTATATCAGTCATCTCAAGCCTCTAGTGATCATATTTTGCTGAGATTGACCAGGAGAGAGCCATCTCCCGACCTGGTAGGGCTAGCTAGTAGGTTAAGCGTGGTTTGATGTTGGCCCTGGATCCTACCTTTCTCAGCCTGAGGTAGATTTAGGCTCTTAAACAGTGGCGACCATACTAGGGAAGAGATTCTTTGTTTGTTAGTGTTCTTCATTTTATAAACTACAGACAGAGTCTAAAGATTAGCCAGGTAGCCTTCGAAACGCTTTTGCTTTGCATTAGCGCAAGTAGATAAAAGCTACTTCAGTCAAGCTCTGGTCTAGTCTTATAAACGAAATATCTAACTTGAAAATCACCCCAGTACATCTGATAATTCTAAGCTTTTGGATGATAAGTTTAAGATTTGATAGGTTGAACAAGTTCCTAAGGTCCATTTGATTTCTTGGAAATAATAGCACACTGGCTTCCAGAAGATATACCATAGCTAATCCAAATCCTGATCCTCCTCCTATGTACGAAAATCCTAATCTTATTCCATGAATCCTTCGTCAAGAAAGTTTCCTAATTCCCATATTCAAATCTCATTCATGTCCTGTGGCCTTTGAGTATCTTGAAGATCTTGAGTTTGACGAACAGTTTGGTTTGTCACTATTTGAAACAAAATCGAAAAGTGATGTTGGTTCTACTGTCCTAAATCCAGGGTTTGTCAAAGATCTTGAAATTAAAAGGCCCAATAAATCAATTGATGATTATATCTTGAAACAGCTCTAGACTTCAATCGTGGCTTCAAACATCGTTGATTTCTTACAAACTACATCTACAACCCTTGGATCCTCCGCGATTGCATCTAGCTCCGGAATTCCCACCAAAACTCCTTTCATTCCCACCATCCCTGTGCAGCCTCCTATCTCTGATCAAAAATCTACAGTGGTGTCACCTCCGTCTACCCCTCAAACATCCAAAACTTCTTTGCCTCCACACACACCTCCTCATATACCCCATACATCAGCTGCACCCACTCCCCCAACATCCCCAAGACCAAATCCACCAAGAGCAATGGCTGCTCATTTTGCACCCCTTGTGCTACCTCAAAATTTAGATGATATGCTCGTTGATTATCAAAGCAAAATTCCATTGTTTGATGGCACTCCTCATAGTGTTACAGCTCAGCAACATGTGGATAGGATGACAGATTTCTTTGATCTCCATGAGATTGATGCAAAAAATGTGATAATGAGACTGTTTGTACAAACCATTGGTGGTGAAGTGAGGAAATGGTTCAGAGCTTTTGTCAGGCCAGGAGTAACTCCAGTTTGGCAGAAACCTGATACGATTAATTTCATTAGATAGCTATTGTTATATACAAAGAATGTGACTGCTCACTTCATCTTCTTGATGACTGTTCACATTCCAAATTCACCCAATCGCAGAGGATTAGGTGTCAACATTACCCCCCTTAATCTGAAGGGATGTTGGTGAGTCCAAGCATCATTCTGAACCTTCCAATCTTTTCTCTTCCAAGCGCTTTGGTGAAGATGTCTGCAATTTGCTCATTTGTGGAACAATGATGGAGATGGATTGTTTTGGCCTCAACATGATGTCGGATCAGATGATATTTAGTATTGATGTGCTTTGTAAGATCATGGAACTTTGGGTTCTTGGCCAACTTTATTGCAGAGGTGTTGTCAATCATGAGTGGAGTTGATTGTACTTGTTTTACCTGCAAATCTTCAAGAATTTTCCTGAGCCACACAATTTCTTTCGTTGCTTCAGCTACTGCCACGTATTCTGCTTCTGTTGTGGAATCTGCTGGAACTGATTGTTTGCGTGATCTCCAAGAGACAACTCCTGATCCTAGACTCATAGCATATCCTGAAATAGATACTCCAGTTTCTTTGTCTCCATCGAAGTCTGAATCAGAGTATCCAATCAAGCTGAAGTCGTCCACCTGTGTATACTTGATTCCAAGGTCTTGAGTTCCCTTCAAGTACCTTACAACTCTTTTTGCAGCAGACCAATGTCCCTCACAAGGCTTTTGCATAAACCTGGAGGGGATTCCAACAGCAAATGAAATGTCTTGTCTGGTAGTAGTGAGGTAGATGAGACTTCCTACAAGCTGTCTATACTTTGTTGCATCCTCAAATTCCTTTCCTTCAATAGATGTGAGCTTTAAGTTTTGTTCCATTGGAGTAGAAAGAGGATTGCACTCTGTCATGCCAAATCTGTTTAACCAATCTCCAATGTATTTCTTTTGAGAAAGAAATATGGATTTTGGATGTTGGGTTACTTCAATGCCAAGATAGTAATGAACATAGCCCAAATCAGTCATTTCAAACCTTTTTCCTAATTCTTTCTTTATGGATGCAATATAGCTTTCATTGTTCCTTGTCATTAAAATATCATCTACATATACCACAAGATATACAACTGTTTTTCCAACTTTCTTGACAAATAAAGTTGCATCATCAAGATCAAAATGATTGAAGTTGAGTTTCAGAAGATGCTCAGTTAGCTTTTCATACCAGGCTCGTGGTGCTTGTTTGAGGCCATACAAGGACTTCACAAGTTTGCATACTTTATGTTCATGTCCTTTCACAGCAAATCCTTCAGGCTGGGACATAAAAACATTCTCTTTTAGATCTCCATTCAAGAAGGCAGCTTTTACATCCATTTGATGGACTTTCCAACAGTTCTGAGTTGCTAGTGCAAAGAGTGTCCGGATGGTGGCCCATTTTGCTGTGGGGGAAAAAGTTTCCTCATAATCGACCCCTTCCTTCTGTGCAAAACCTTTTGCCACAAGCCTAGTTTTGTGCTTTTCAAGTGAGCCATCAGCTTTGTACTTGTTCTTGTAGACCCACTTGCAGCCAATTGGTTTGGTTCCAAATGGAGGATCAACCAACTTCCACGTGCCGTTTTTTATGAGGGCATCATACTCCTTTTGCATCAATTCTTTCCATTTATCATGAGAAGCAGCTTCTTTGAAGGAATTTGGTTCAAAATCTGTAGACAATTTCAATTCACAATCATAAGAAACATCCATATCAATAGGTGAATTAGAGTCATCTACATCACCTCCATT